>JBBMOL010002491.1:0-23893 GCA_037954665.1 Laguncularia racemosa | reverse complement strand
TCCTTTGAAAAGTACACCTCATATACATATTTTAACACTCCATTTGTAAATTATAGGTTCCACAATTATTTCACTTCAAAAACCTACCTTCAAAAGATTATTCTTTTTTTTTTTCATTTAAATGTTTTTGGGGTAATTAGATATATTTTGAACATTAATAATTACAAAAGTTTAAAGAAAGGATTTTAAGGGTTTTATTTTCCAAAACCCTTTGAGGACTTAAGATTCTAGACCATTTTACCAAATTTAAACCACTTTGGGAAAATTATTAGACAATATTTACCTTACATACACATTTGAAAGAGGATTTCCCGGGATGTGGATTTAAAGTGGACCTAGATGAAAGACTGTGAACGGATTGAAACCTTAGATCTCGACTATTAAGAATCCAAATTTTAAAAAAGGATCCCTAAAGGGCATCTTAAAAATTTGGGGAATAGGATTGGGGTATTAGATAGCAGCTTTAGTGATACATTCTTATGTGAAATTTTTTATGTTTAATTATTTAGGTATTTTTAATGCCCTTCTTTTCCCTCCCAAAAAGATTATTACAATCCTTAAGTTAGCTTAAGTGAGAGATTTAAAAGACACTATCTACTTGTTGCTTACTGATTATGATTTTTGTTATTGCTTTGATTTATAGTGGAATACCGATTGCTTTATATCTCTCATCCAGTATCACTTTATTAATTGATAAACTTAAATTTTTGGCTAAAATGATACGAACCACGCCTACGTGTGATGAAACCCAATACCAATACGTTCGGAATTGCAACCTAAGATGCCAAACAATCAAAGTGAAACCGTGACCCGTTGCCTATAGGCGAGGCAAGAACCTTGGTATGTTCTGTTGACACCATAATCGGGATGAAAGACCGATTGATAAGTCTGGTTGAACGCCACGGAAGAAATCCGATTAAGTTCAAGAGAAGTTCTTTAGAGAACCAAGAGAGGAATTCTCTCAAAATGTGTTATTCAATGTTGTATCAATGTTCTATCCCTGTTTTCCAACCCTAGCTGCTTATATTAGGGTTTACAACTCGTAATAACAAAAGCCCAAAATGACATCACATAATAAAGTCGCGAAAAAATAATAAACAGGCAATGAAAGCCGGCGGCGTAGGATGTACGTCGGGTATATAGGCTAGCGGTGTAGTAAGCCGGTGTAGTCCCTCTGTCGCGGGCTAATGGCAACGCCGGCAGCGTTTAAGCCAGTGTTGTCAAGGCCGGTAGCTTTGATCTCCTTGAATGACTTGTACAAATGTAAGGTCATTCTCATGGTTGCTCCACTCTTTTCCGACTTCTTGGATATCCTTTATCAGCCCGTTCAGTGCTTCCTTGAATCGTTTTGCTCGAGTTCTTGTGATCGGTCCAGGTGGCACTTCAAGAGGATCCACATTCCACCTTCTAGCTTGGCTCCCATCATGGCTCTCATCATTCCCCTTCTCTTGAAAAGGATTTGTCCTCAAATCGTCACTTACATCAAAAGGAATCAGATCAGTAACATTAAAAGTAGCACTTACTTGATACTTACCTAGCAAATCTATCTTGTAGGCATTATCATTGATGCGCTCAAGAATTTGAAATGGTCCATCGCCTCTAGGGAGTAATTGATAAGATCACATTATACTTATATTTTCTTTTGGATTTATATGAAATTTATTTCAATATTATAAGAAAATATAAAGAAATGATATTTAATGGGGTTTATTGTGAAAATTCAGGTTTTGAGGACCTAAAAGTAAATTACAAGTTAATTGGAGGAGTTTTTCACAAAATTGAAGAAGCGAGCGGAGGATTGCATTGGAGGCCGCCGGCCTTATGCCGGCCTACTATCAAAGGCCGCTGGCCTTGAGCCGGCCTACATTGGTCCTCGGATATCCATTGCGAAAATATCTCCAAAATCGTATCTTAATTAATTTACTGACTCAATTCCTCATCAGATCAACCTTATCCTCCTCCTCTTTGGATCTATAAATAGGCCCCTTGTGTGAACCTTGAGAGCATCCTTTGTTTTAGAATCATTTGTTTTAGCATCCTTGTTATCATCCTTTGTTTTAGCATCCTTTGTTTTCCTTTTGAATCATTAGAATTCCCTTAGGAACTTTAGGATTTTATATTCTCTTTAATTCTTTTACATTTCATGTTATTCCAAATTTTAGTTTGAAGAAAGAATGTTATTTTGCTGAAGTTTGCTCTCAATTGAAGAATTCTAGGAATCATTTCGGAAGACTGAAGTTCTACAACTCTTGAAGATTATAGCACTTGTTTCATTTACTTTATTTTCTTTTATGCCATTTATTAGTTTATTCTTGTTATTCAATATGAATTCCATTGCACCTATTTATTTCAATTGTTTTTATGCAATTCATACCATAATGTTCTAAATCATCCTTGTGGGAAACATGATGAAGCCATAATTCAAACTAAAATGATCATTGTATTCATGTTATAGACATATAGATATAAGGAATTTTCATATAAGAAGTCCTGCTATGAATTGTATTTTGTAATTGAAATCAATGCATAGGAATGTAAATGACTCGAAAGAGAAATTTAGGTTTTATCAGGAATTCCTAAGTAAGATTTAATAATTCATGCGGAAGCAGCGTTATTGAATTTTATTAGAAATTGACCTAAGTGTTTCATGCAATATTTTTATTAAATTTTTCACTAAGGGATTAGGAGAAATTATTTTAAAGATATTAGGCAATCATATAATTGGGAAATTTATGATTGTGAATTAGAATCCTCCATTGATTTAAATTAGTGGGAGCTATTAAATCAAATTGGGGTTATGATACTTTAAAACTTGAAAAAGGATTAAGGTTTTGTTAATTTCTTGTGAAAATCCATATAGCTATGAGTTATTATAACATGAAGGCAATATGATTAGTAGAATTAGGGTGGATTCTATTTCCCACCATCAATTCATCATTTTTCAACACAATTCCTTTTTTGCGCATTTAGTATAATTCATTCACATTTGATCTCATCAAATATCATTGCCGAAATAATAGTAGAAATTGATATAGGTCTATTACTTAATCAATCTTCATGGTTCGACACTCTTCTCTCACTATATTACTTGATCCGATCCGGTACACTTGCCGGTATTTATTCACGCTCATTTTGTATCTCTTTTTGCGTGGATCAGTAATTTAGATCGACGCTGCACAGGAAACCACTCTTTGTGCATGTGAACCTAAACCCAATCTCCAGGTTCAAAGACAGCTTGTCGACGACCCTTGTTAGCTTGTTTCACATACTGCTCTGTTCTTCGCTCAATGTTTAGCTTTGCCTTCTCATGGATTTGTTTAACAAATTCTGCTTTCTTCTTACTATCTAGATTAACATACTCAGAAATAGGCAGAGGTGATAAATCCAAAGGAGTTAGTGGATTAAAACCATACACAATTTCAAAAGGAGTAAACTTAGTAGTAGAATGCATTGTGCGATTATAAGCAAATTCAACATGCGGCAAACAATCCTCCCAACTTTTAATGTTCTTTTTAATGACTGCCCTTAATAAAGTAGATAAAGTTTGATTTACTACCTCAGTTTGACCATCAGTCTGTGGATGACAAGTAGTAGAAAACAATAGCTTAATTCCTAAGTTAGCCTACAGGGTCTTCTAGAAGTAGCTCAAGAACTTAGCATCTCGATCCGATACGATTGTTCTAGGCATACCATGCAATCTCACAACTTCCCTAAAGAACAAATTAGCAATATTGCAAGCATCATCTGTTTTGTGGCAAGGAATAAAATGTACCATTTTAGAAAACCTATCCACGACTACAAAAATAGAGTCTAGACCATACCTAGACCAGGGTAATCTTAACACAAAATCCATGGAAATATCTACCCAAGGCTCATGAGGAATAGGAAGTGGGGTATAAAGTCCTTGAGGTTGGACTCTAGATTTTGCTTGCTTACAAGTGACACATTGCTCACAAATCCTCTCAACATCTCGTTTCATGTGAGGCTAATAGAAGTTTTCCTGCAAAACCCCTATGGTTTTAGCTACTCCAAAATGCTCCATTAAACCTCCTCCATGAGACTCCCTCACTAATAATTCTTTTAAAGAACCATTTAGAATGCAAAGTTTATTCTCCCTAAACAAGAATCCTTCATGCTTATAAAATGTAGCATGACCACTCTTCTCACAGCGCACATACTCTTCACAAAAATCTCGATCAGCAGCATACAATTCTTTAATATGCTCAAAACCAAGCAATCTAGAACTAAGAGTAGAGATAAGAGCATACCTTCTAGAAAGTGCATCAACAACAACATTTTCTTTACCTTGCTTGTAGTGGATGACATAGGGAAATGTTTCGATAAACTCTACCCAATGAGCATGTCTTTTGTTTGGCTTATGTTGTCCCTTCAAGTACTTCAAGGATTCATGATCAGTGTGGATCACAAACTCTTTTGGCCAAAGATAGTGTTGCCAAGTCTCTAGCGCTCGAACCAATGCATATAACTCCTTGTCATAAGTAGGGTAGTTTAAGGTTGCCCCACTTAGCTTCTCACTAAAGAATGCAATTGGTCTCCTCTCCTGCATGAGAACTGCTCCAATACCTATTCCTAAAGCATCACACTCAATTTCAAAGGTTTTAGAGAAATCAGGTAAAGCAAGTAATAGTGCATGAGTCAGCTTATTTTTAAGCTTCTGAAAGGCCTTCTCTTGTTGCTCTCCCCATTTGAACCCCACGTTCTTCTTGATTACTTCAGTAAGTGGTGCTATAATGGTGCTGAAATCTTTCATAAACCTCCAGTGAAAGCTTGCTAGTTTATGGAAACTCCGCACATTACTTACATTAGTTGGACTAGGCCATTCTTAGATCGCACGAATCTTCTCTTCATCAACCTGTATTCCCTGTGCACTAACAATAAAACCAAGAAACACAAGTTTGTCTGTGCAAAAAGTGCACTTTTTGAGGTTAGCATATAATTGCTCCTTTCGAAGCACTTCCAAAACATCCTTCAAGTGAGATGTATGGTCTTCCAAACTCTTGCTGTAAATGAGGATATCATCAAAATAGACAACCACAAATTTGCCAATAAAAGTCCTCAAAACATGGTTCATAAGTCTCATGAAAGTACTAGGTGCGTTAGTTAAACCGAAAGGCATTACTAACCACTCATATAATCCATATTTTGTCTTAAATGCGGTTTTCCATTCATCACCTTCTTTCATTCTAATTTGGTGATATCCGCTTTTCAAATCAATTTTGGAAAAGACATTAGACCCATGTAACTTATCTAACATGTTATCTAGGCGAGGAATGGGATGATGATACTTTACCGTGATGTTGTTGATGGTGCAGCAATCAACACACATTCTCCATGACCCATCCTTCTTTGGCACCAAAATCACAGGCATTGCACATGGACTCATGCTTTCTCTCACGTACCCCTTCTCCATTAATTCATTGACCTACCTTTGGAGTTCCTTTGTCTCCTTTAGATTGCTCCTATAAGCTGGTTTATTTGGAATAGATGCTTTGGGTACAAGGTCAGTCTGGTGCTCAATACCACGAACAGGTGGTAACCCCTTTAGAATCTCCTCAGGGAAGACATCTTCAAAGTCCTGCACAATAGACACAACCACATTAGGCAAAGAGTTAAAAAATTCGTTAGTATTCAAACAAGTTTCCTTAAAGACCAGCAACAACATGGGTTGCTTCATCACTAACGCTCTCCTCACTACACTCGCTCTTGCCACACAACTCTCCTTTTGTAAGGCTGCACTCTCCTTTTCACTCACCACCAAAGTTGGTCCCCCCTCAACTTGGTCTCTCACACTCTTTCCAGCCTTCCTCTCTTTTTCCTTTTGATATTGACTTTTGTGTTCCTTTTCTTTTTCTATGTCTTTTACTCTCTCACTCTCCCTCTGTTTTTCACTCACCTTGTATTTTGCAAAAGATTGTTGTAGCTGCAACTGATCCTCATACACTTGTTTAGGTGTTAAGGGTTTAAGATTATAGCTTTTGCCATGGTGAACAAGTGTATACTTGTTAGAAAAGCCATCATGAACAACCTTCCTATCAAACTGCCATGGCCTCCCCAACAACACATGACACACCTGCATCGGCACTACATCGCATAACACCCCATCCTCATACCTACCGATGCGAAAAGCAATCAAGGCTTGATTACTCACCTTAGTCTAGCCACTATCATTCAGCCACTGCAATTTATATGGGCTAGGGTGTTTAGTAGTCTTGAGTTCCAACCTCTCAACAATAAAAGTACTCACCACATTAGTACAACTCCCCCCATCAATGATCAAACTGCAAATATGATCACCTAGATAACATCTAGTATGAAAGATATTCTCTCATTGCACCTCCTCTTCTTCCTTCACCTGCACATTCAAAGCTTGCTTCACTACTGCCACTAACTTCCCTACTGCAGGCTCTTCGTCATCACTAGCATCCTCCAATGGAGGCATATCATCATCTTCACTATCCCCTTCAGTCTCATACTCACCATCATCACGCAGAATCAAAACACGCCTATTCGGACATTGACTAGCAATATGGCCTCTGCCTTAGCATTTAAAACATTTAATGTCACGATTTCTAGGAGTAGAAGAATCAGGTTTACCTTGGTTACTAGGAGTAGAACCCGCTTGCTTCTGCACTCCCTTTAGCTTAGTGGGTAAAGACTTTTCTTCCTTCCTCCAATGGTTAGTGATGCGGACTCGGTATGCTTTGATACCAAATGATGCGGAATTGGAATCGAATCCTTTTCACACAAACCAAATCGTCAATAACAATCAAATGTCACAAATTTTTGGGTTTTCTGGATTTTGGTACTAATGAATAAAATCAAAGATATGGATAAAATTATCAATCTATAAATGCCAAGATTGATAAAATTAACTGAATCGCAATCAAATCATAGAACGATAGAGATCACGTTCTATAAATCAATCACTATGGTTAAAGAATTCCAAGAATTCAACAACGATGCTCGCCACAAATTCTAAAGAACCAAGAATTTGATAAGAACAATAAGAATAAAGAGAAAAATTAATTCCCAATATTCAGAAATCTCCAAAGAAGATTCACACCGCTCAAAGTGTCTCTATTTTACAACCAAAATAACATCTTTTTTTCGAAAAACCCTAAAGACGCCTATTTATATCATCCTAAAAAATTTGTGCGAAACCATTCAAGGCCGACGGCCTAAATACATAGGCCGGCACCCAAAGGCCGGTACCAAGGCCGGCGGCCTTCATTCAAGGCCGGCTTAAGGCTGGCCGAACTTCGCCTTGGGTCCTCCCGACGCTTGTGTCCTCCTTTTTTTGGACCCCGCACTGCCACCTAGAGCTCGGATTGACTTTGTTTTCTTTGGCACTCGTATCTTAGCTCTTGGAATCGTATCAGTTAGTCTTCCAAGTAGATGAACCAACACCCTATTGAAACCGTGCAATACTACTACCTTTCCTCCGGTGTTGGTTCTCAACCTTTATAGCCATGTGAACCATATCTTTCAATTCCATATAATGCTGCAATTCTACTACATTTTGTATCTCTCTATTCAACCCCACAAGAAATCTAGCCATGGTAGCCTCTCTATCCTCCTCAACATTCACTCTAATCATAGTAACCTCCATCTCCTTGAAATATTCATCCACACTTCGGCTTCCCTACTTAAGAGTTTGCAATTTGTTGTGCAACTCACGATAGTAATAAGCAAGAACAAACTGCTTCTTCATCACCCTCTTCATCTCTTCCCAAGACTCAATAGGTGGTTCGCCAATCCTTCTTCTATTCAACATCAGTTGATCCCACCACACTATGGCATAATCTGAAAACTCAATGGCAGCAAGCTTCACTTTCTTTCTCCCACTATAATTGTGACAATCAAACACCATCTCTACCTTCTTCTCCCACTCTAAGTATGCCTCGGGATCATTCTTCCCTTAGAAAGGAGGAATCTTCATCTTTATACTACTCAATTGATTATCCTCTCTATTCCTATCTTCTCTATCTTCCTAATGCCTAGTTCCTCTATTCCTACCACCATAACCTCTATAACTCTCGATAGAAGGTTCATCAAATCCATCATCAGAAAGTTCATATCTACCCCTTTGTCCTCTCTTAGAACAACTCTCCCTCTTATGCCCTTGAAAGATGTTTTTAGATTGCTCTAGTTTTTGCTCCACCGTCTCATGAATTTGTTCCATTCCCTCCTGAAACATCCTCTTCATCTCACTCCTCAACGCCTCAATCACTAACCTAGCATTAAACCTTCCCCTCTCACCTTCAGGAGAATGTTGCCTCGACATAGTTCTTGCAATAAAGGTTAGTACTAACACAAATATATAAAATTAAGCCTCACGATTCACTCCCTTACGTGTTTCACTCAAAGGATGATATCCCACAATCACTCGTGTATTCTCACAAGCAAGGATGATATCAACTCACCAATCCCTCTTCTCAATTCTCTTGGAACTAACCTAAACTACACCAATCCCTTCCGTAGAATTCAAGAACAACTCTAGGGGCTTGAATTTTCCTCTTTTTCTTTCCTTTTTGTTGCCTTTGTTTCCGTTCTTTGTTCACGTTTTTTTTTTGTCTTGAATTTTTTTTTTTGTTTGTAATAAGATTAATAAGATGCACTACACTACTCAAGAAACAATTAACACTATGGACTTGAGTACGAAGCTATGACAACACGAAACTTGATATGAACAATTGATATGAACGATTGGAGTTAGGGTTTTGGTGTTACCTTTCTCAAACCGAACTGATGTTTAGCAAACCTAGGCTTTGATACCAAACTAATACGAACCACGCCCACGTATGATGAAACCCAATACCAATACGCTCGGAATTGCAACCCAAGATGCCAAACAATCAAAGTTTGGTTGAAAGACCGATTAATCGATTGATCGATTGACACCATAATTGGGATGAAAAACCTATTGATAAGTCTGGTTGAACGCCACGGAAGAAATCCGATAAGTTCAAGAGAAGTTATTTAGAGAACCAAGAGAGGAGTTCTCTCAAAATGTGTTATTCAATGTTGTATCAATGTTCTATCCCTGTTTTCCAACTCTAGCTGCTTATATTAGGGTTTGCAACTCGTAATAACAAAAGCCCAAAACGACATAACATAATAAAGTCACAGAAAAATAACAAACAAGCAATGAAAGTCGGTGTCGTAGGAGTCGGCGTAGGATGTACGCCGGGTATATAGGCCGGCGGCGTACTAAGCCAACATAGTCCCTCTATCACGTGCTAATGGCAACGCCAGTTCAAGGTCAGCAGCGTTTAAGCCAGCGTTGTCAAGGCCGGCAGCTTTGATCTCCTTGAATGATTGTACAAATGCAAGGTTATTCTCATGGTTGGTCCACTCTTTTCCGGCTTCTTGGATATCCTTTATTAGCCCATTTAATGCTTCCTTGAATCGTTTCGCTTGAGTTCTTGTGATCGGTCCAGGTGGCACTTCAAGAGGATCCACATTCCACCTTTTAGCTTGGCTCCCATCATGGCTCTCATCATTCCCCTCCTCTTGAAAAGGATTTGTCCTCAAATTGTCGCCTACATCAAAAGGACTCAGATCAGTAACATTAAAAGTAGCACTTACTTAATACTCACTTGGCAAATCTATCTTGTAGGCATTATCATTGATGCGCTCAAGAATTTGAAATGGTCCATCGCCTCTAGGGAGTAATTTAGATCGATGCTGCACAGGAAACCACTCTTTGCGCATGTGAACCCAAACCCAATCTCCAGGTTCAAAGACAGCTTGTCGACGACCCTTGTTGGCTTGTTTCACATACTGCTCTGTTCTTCGCTCAATGTTTAGCCTTGCCTTCTCATGGATTTGTTTAACAAATTATGCTTTCTTCTTACTATCTAGATTAACATGCTCAGAAATAGGCAGAGGTGATAAATCCAAAGGAGTTAGTGGATTAAAACCATACACAATTTCAAAAGGAGTAAACTTAGTAGCAGAATGCATTGTGCGATTATAAGCAAATTCAACATGTGGCAAACAATCCTCCCAACTTTTAATGTTCTTTTTAATGATTGCCCTTAACAAAGTAGATAAAGTTCAATTTACTACCTCAGTTTGACCATCAGTCTGTGGATGAGTGAATAAGAATTTGTAAATCTATTTAATTGAGAACTTTATCATTTTCCAAAACCTTTTTGAACCAATGTTTTTAAATGTTGAGATCACTTGATTTTACTATTTAGTAAGGGATACCAATTCTTTGCAATTATGGTAAATTGTAATATATCACTTTCCATAGTTAATTTTCATAATAATTAATTTTATGTACTATTAGTTATGGTGAGGAATAATTATTTAATTAGAGTATTGCAACCATTGACTTACAAGGCGATTTTCATATTGCGAGTGCACACATGATATGGCAACTATCAGGTAATTCTATTAGGCCCCTTATTGGGTCATTACAATATATACATATACGACAATGGGTATTCCCTAGTGTTTATGAGTCCATAAGTCCCTGATTCCATGAGTCTTTATAATGCATATATACATATATGATAGTGGGTACTCCCTACTGTCTATGAGTCTAAACATCCTAAATCTACCAGGATCATCTTAGTATATGACACCATTAGGGATAACGTCACACACTGATCATCGGGATGCCACCTCACGATCATTGACATTCTCGGTTCTTTAGGACTAGCTAAGCACAATCACACAATTACTTATTTCCAATTACAAATTAGGTTAGCTCATGTTTCTAGCTTAACACACACAATCAACAAACATAGTATATGTCACACCTCATAGGCCCCTTAGGACATACAATTTTACCGTACACTGTACAGAAACCCAAGGATAACCACTCTGTTATTCGGGGATTTGCCTTCCAGTATACAAGGCATACTCACATCCAAATTCACAATTAAGGTTTAACATTTTCAAGAAAAATTCAAAGACATAATTAATTAAAGTAGCAAAATATATTAAATGTCCATAGGTTAATAACATAGTTTAAAGGTTAATAACCTTAATACATCTCAGTCCTTACTAAATATTGAACAGCTAAAACATGAACTCAGAAATAAATATAACTATGATCTCTCCACTCAAATCCTTCACTATTCCCTTGTTTCCTACACTAACCTCTAACATCTGCTTGCTAGACTTTAACCAAATCTACTCCTATGACAAGGAAATTTTGTAGGGGGTATAATGATGTGCCAAACCAAGAACAAATTCAAGCAATCACAAAAACCCCCAAAAGATAAATCGCAACAATTAAAACTGAACAAGCTAAACACAACGTGAATAGATCTAAAACCCTTACCAAATATGATGCACTAGTAAGAGGATAATTTATAGCATGGTCTTGTTAATATGACGCACAACAATCCTTATGCTATCACTCGCCACAATCCAAGGATTGATAAAAGTTTTCAAGAGTGAGAGTAAGACTCCACTCATGTACTTTAATGTCCAAAAGAAGTGTCCTTTGTGTTTCCATCAAAAAGGTATTTATAGTAGCCTCTAAAAGAAACAAATATTGGCTAAGAAAATAAAAGAAAAACACAAAGCAAACTGGCCTAAATAATTTGTAAGCCACCTAGGAAAACCGTCGGTTTAAGGTGAGTTGTCCTCTTTTTAGTTTACTTGGTTATTGTCCCGAAGCATTGACAAATGCATTTGATTGAATGTAAAACAATCATGTAAAAGGAATGAAGACACTATGTGATTTTCTTCGTGTTCCATTTGATCAAGTAAAACTCTCAATGTTAGATTTTGTAATCCTTTAGTTCTAGCTCGAGTAAGTAGTATTGTAACTGAAATGATTTGATTCCCATCATCTCTTCGATCTTGTGGAAGATTTGCCCTCAAATTTGATGAGTCTTCATGAAGATCTTCTGGTAAGTGGGGTGAAAGATTTGAAACATTAAAGGTAGCAGAAACATTGTAGTCTCCTAGTAATTCCAACTTATAAGCATTATTGTTGATGCACTTTAAAATCTTGAAAGGTCTATGTGCTTTAGGTGAAAGTTTTTGTGATTTCTTGTGAGGAAACTGATCCTTGTTGAGATGAATCTAAACCAAGTCACTTGGATTGAAAATCTTAGCCTTCTTGTGTTTGTTGCCTTGAAGTCGTTGTTGCTCTTGAGTCTTCTTAAGATGCTGAGATGCCTTCTGATGAAGCTTCTAAATCTCTAGGGAATGCTCCACTCCACTTAAGCTTTCTTCCTTTGCTGCCAGTTTAGCTATCAAATTCAATGTAAGTGTAAGATTATAGCCATACACGACTTTAATGGGAGACTTACCGGTTAAACTATGTGTCAAAATATTGTAAGCAAACTCAATAATAAGGAGACATAAGTCCCAATTGGTAAGATTCTTTCCAACCGTTGCTCTCAGTAAAGCACTAAGAGTACGATTGATAACCTATGTCTAGCCGTCTATCTAAGGATAACATGATGTACTATACATGAGCTTAATACCGAGTCGCTTCTAAAGTGTCTTCTAGAAAAAGCTGAGAAACTTAGTGTCTCTGTCAGACACTATGCTATGGGGAACACTACGTAATCTAACAATTTCCTGCACAAAAAGGTTAGCAATAAAAAGTGCATCATTGGTTTTATGACAAGGCATGAAGTGGGGCATTTTATTGAAGCGGTCTATAACTACCATGATGGAGTCTTTATGTCTCTATATCTTAGGAAGACCTAAGAAAAAATCCATACTAATATCAATCCATGACTATGTAGGTAAAGGTAAAGGCATATATTCACCCCAAGTTTCCTTCTTCCCCTTTGCCCTCTTATAAACTCTACATCTCTCCAAAACTCTGTGTACATCTTTCAACGTACCCCACTAGTAAAAGTGTTCCTCTAACAATTCTGAGGTCCTCTTTTCACCAAAGTGTCTTGATAATCCCCTAGAATGAGCCTTTCATATCAACAATTCCCTCACAAACCCATAGGGTATACATAGCTTCCCTGTTCTATATAGAAAACCATCTATCATATAATAACCCTCCACTATAGCTCCTCTAGAATATTGATCAACAATCAACTTCAGATGATCATCATGAATATATTGTTCTTTCATTAATTTAAATCTAAGCAACTTTAATTGAAGAGAAGTGATAAGTACATACCTGTGTGATAATGCATCAATTACAACATTTGTACTCCCCTTCTTGTATTTAATCACATAAGCGAAGCTCTCTAGAAATTCCACCCACTTCACATGACGTTTAGATAAACATTGTTAGCCCTTGAAGTTCTTTAAATATTTGTGGTTTGTATAGATAATAAACTCTTTAGGAAAGAGATAGTGTTGCTACAACATTAATGCACGCACTAAGGAGTAAAACTCCTTATGATACACTAAGTAGTTTAAAGATGTACCACTTAGTTTCTCACTGAAATATGCAAGGGGCCTCCTATCCTGCATCAACACAACACCAATACCCACTCTTGATGCATCACACTCTAGTTCAAAAGTTTTGTCAAAATCTGGTAATGCTAAAACTGGAGCACTAGTCAACCTTGCCTTAACCTCCTCAAAACTCCTCTAAGCCTGATCTCCCCAAACAAAAGGAACATTTTTTTAATTAATTTAGTCAGTGGACTTACAATGCTATTGAAGTTCTTGACAAATCTCCTATAAAAAGAAGCTAGACCATGGAAACTCCTCACATCAACTGTTGACTGTGGTGTTGGCCAATCTACTATGGCCTTAATTTTCCCCTCATCAACTCTCACATTAGAACCAGTCACAACAAATCCCAGAAATGTTACCTCTGATTGGCAGAATGAGCACTTCTTGAGATTCCCATATAACCTTTGATCTCTCGAGACTGAGAAGACTACTTGCAGATGCTCAACATGACTTTCTAGGTCTTTACTAAAAATCAAGATGTCATCAAAATATATAACTACAAATCTTCCCAAAAATTCCTTTAGGACATGATTTATAAGTCGCATGAATGTGCTAGGGGTGTTGGTAAACCCAAACGGCATGACCATCCACTCATACAAACCATGTTGTGTCTTAAAAGCGGTCTTCCACTGATCTCCTGCTCTCATACAAATCTAGTGATATCTGCTCTTAAGGTCAACCTTAGAGAAGACCTATGCATCGTTTGGCTCATCCAGCATATCATCAAGCCTAGGAATGGGGTACCTGTATTTGATGGTAATTTTATTGATGGCTCTACTATGCACATTCGCCATATACCATCCTTCTTTGGAATAAAGAGCACAGGAACAACATAAGGGTTAGTACTTTGTTTGATAAAACCCCACTCTACTAACTCATCCACCTGTCACTTCAACTCTTTAGCTTCTTTAGAATTCATGCGATATGCGGGCCGATTTGGTAAGATTGACCCAAGCTACAAATTGATTGTATGTGCAATACCTCTCAC
Organism: Laguncularia racemosa; assembly: GCA_037954665.1. NCBI lineage: Eukaryota > Viridiplantae > Streptophyta > Magnoliopsida > Myrtales > Combretaceae > Laguncularia > Laguncularia racemosa. The sequence goes on along the minus strand of JBBMOL010002491.1, from coordinate 9,480 downwards.
TAGTGGCAACCCATTAGGCAACTCCTTAGGGAATATATCCATATACTCATCTAGCAACCGACTCACAATAGGTGTCAACTGTTCTTGCCAATTAACCTCTAATACATACCACATTTGCAATAAATACATTGGCCTCTCCTCTTGAATTGCCTCTTCCAGTTTCTTCTACCCCATAAATAAGGACTTCTTTTTAGTGGTTTTATTGATATGTCTCTATGCCTCTTGTACTTTAGCTGGTGATATAGAATTCAAAACAACTTGCTTGCTATCCTTCTATAACACATAGGTGTTCCTAAGCCCATTGATGGGTGTCGAATCCAACAAAAATAAAACCTACTCCTAGACAATTATATGATTTGCATATAGTGGTGAGTAGGGTCGAATCCACAGAGATTGGTTAAATTTATTTCTATCCAAGGAGAATAAAAAGGAAAAGGAAAATGGGGGGTTTGGTTTGTGAATCAAATAAAGTTAAAACAAGATAAGAAAGTTGTATATTGATAAAAAGCCTAGCCAAAGGAATCAAGATAGTTTAATTCAAGGAATTGATCATTGATGCAAATGTTCTCTATTCTTAGTTCTAGATAAATTGGTTATGGTTATTAACAAGCTCTAACAACCTATCTCTCCTTACTTCCTCGATAACCTCAGACAAGCGCTTTGAATTATTTCTCTTATTGATTAAACAACCCTTAGACAAGCGCTTAGGATTTAATCTATCAATAGCATTAAGATCTAGAGAGACCACCAATTCATGCCAGTAGATTATAAGATAACCTATTTAAACATGATCATACACCTCCATAACATGAATTCGATCATCTCTTTTATAACCAAACATGTTATTGCGTCACTAAGACTAGAACAATTAAACAATTACGGATTTGACGTGCTAGTTGACAATATATTAACTTGCTAATTGAGTAGAAGAGCTCTATTCATACCAATCAACAAAGATAATAATGACAAAACGATTAGAAGATATATGAATACTCGAAAGCAAAGAATAGAATAAATACAAGTCAATTAGACCTCACAATTCGTGGAGAATTAAACATCTATGACCCTTTGGCTAGAAAAGTAGCTTAGCTACTCATGTTCATTAACAAAACGAAAATAAAAGATAGAAACATAATGAACCGTGTTGCCTGCTCTGCCTCCTCGTTTCCTTCTTGTCTCTAAGGTGATTCCAGATTCAAAGATTCAAAAAGTTGTCCTAACCCTCTAGGGTTGGTTCTATTTATATTGTTAGGGAGATGGCATGTGATCTTTTGCTAGCAAGATACGAAAATATCTTTCCTTTTCCAAGTAGATTTCGAGAAGTGAAGATTCGTCTGCCTGGCACGCCCCAACACACGGCCGTGGGTCAAGCCGTGCCATCTTCTGTGCATATTCTTCAAGTCTTCATCCGCGCCCAGTGTGAACCACGGTTACACACACGGCCAGATTTCAAGTCGTGCCTTCATCTGTGCATAATCTTCAAGTCTTCATCCGTGTCCAGTGTGTACCACGGTTACACCCACGGCTAGATTTCAAGTCGTGCCTTCGTCTGGTTGATGTTCCACACTTTCTTCTCCTTGGCACACCTAGCTTCCACCACGGCTCTAAGCACGGTTTCTCCCACGGCTTCCACCACGGTCGTGCCTTAAGTCGTGTCTCTCTCTGTTGAAAGTCCTCATTTTCGCCTTCTTGTCCAGTGTGTAACACGGTTTGAACCTTGGTCGTGCCGCAAACCGTGCTTCCTCCGGTGGTGTAATTACTTGTCTTGATCCAAGTTGTAGATGACTTCTCTAAAATACTTGAATTAGCATCCTTGACTCCATTTAACCTGATTTATCACGATGATAGAATTAAAGTACCATTTCCTTATGATTTCTATAAAATCAATAATAATTTAACACAATTTATACTATAAAGATTGAGTATAAAATGGCTCTATCAAATTCCCCCACACTTAAACTCTTGCTTGTCCTCAAGCAATTGCATCAAATCAATTGAGAAATCTGTCATAGATTATACAAACTTTCTTTTCATCATTCCAAGCATCTATTCATTTGTAATTCATGACTTGTAATTTAATGTCTACTACTTCAACCTAATTGGTTTCCTGTGATCAAATTACTATAGACAAAATTCAATAGCTAATCTAAACAAAAAAACTTTAATCCTCATGTTTAGCAAAAGAATTTTTATTCCAAAAGTAAACACTTAATCCACTAAGGAAAAATACCCAATTAAACTTCATTGGATATTAGCAAACATATAATCCTTGCAACATAAAGTAAAAGCATATAGTATAAGCTCTTTGCTAGATATTCTCCCTTTTATACATCTTTGTTTTATTCAATGAATGTTCACATTCATGTTCTTTTGATTTATTCAAGCATCTATTTTGACGGGTTTTTGCCCGCTTCTTTTCATGAACTTTTGCCTTTTTTTGCTCTTATCGTTATAGTGAGTTCATTGAGTTGGCAACATCCCGAGCTCATCACTCAAGTGACCGGGTTTTGAGATACCCCTACGGACTCTTCCTCACTCTAACATTCAAGTTTGAATACTCTTAACTCAATTAGTTGAATCATTGGAGTAATGGCTATGCTTAATTCTTTTTTTTTTTTTTTTTTCACTAAGTGTTATGATTGCTTTACAAACAACTTCAAAGAGTATACAGTAGCTAATATAACCTAGAAGTAAACTTGTTTATTTTTCACTTAGGGACTCGACTTACCCTTAGACTTCCAATTCTAAAGCTAAATACAAAGTAAATTTGTTTCTTAAAGATTTCACTACTTAATTTTAACCATGTATCCTAATCACAGCAGTGGGTGAGTAAAGCATTTGAACAAGTCAATTTCACATTTTGTAGATGCTTATTACAACATTTAGTACAATCTCTAGATTTCATGATAATTTTGAAAAAAATTTGGCTTAAAATTGCTTAAGGACAAACATTCAGAGTATAAGTTAGTTCTCTATTCTCTATATTTTATTATCCTCTCCCCCACACTTAGCTTGAACAGTGTCCTCACTGTTCCTAATTTAGCACAATTGAAAAGGAATTAACAACTCAAGGAACATTAGAGAATAAGAGAAAGGGAATACTGGTACTTCCCTGGTATTGGAGTTTTCCCCTTAAGCTCTGGAAAGTGTCATCTAATGATATGTATCCTTGCTGCAGCCGATCCAAAGAGTTCAAAACTACACTAAAATCAAAACAAACTAAACTAAAACAAACCAAAACTAATGCAAAACAAAACTTTTTTTTTTTTTTTTTACATGGGTTGCCTCCCATGAAGCGCCTTTCTTTAACGTCTTTGGCTAGACGTTCCTGGCTAAATATTCGGATAAGGATTTTGATTCCAGCCTTGGTGCCTGTGGTGATGGGTTAATAGCATCCGTAACAAAAACAGGAGAGATGTCATTAGGATGTTTCATGGCATCATAAATGTTAAATTTAATCACTTCACCATCAAATTCCATAGTGAGGGTGCCATCATTTATATCGATTTTCGTTTTAGAAGTCTTAAGGAATGGTCGCCCTAATAATATCAGTGATGAAGTATGAGAATCACTATCGTCCATGTTAAGCACATAAAAATCAGCAGGAAAAACCAACCCATTGACTTGAACTAAAACATCCTCTAGAACTCCCTCAGGATAAACATTGGACCTATCAGCAAGTTGAACAATAACACCCGTTTCCTTTAAAGGACCAACATTTAAACGTTGATAAACAGACAAAGGCATGACATTGATAGAAGCTCCTAGATCACACATGGCTTTAGCGATTCCAAGACTACCTATTTTGCAAGGAATGGCGAACATACCTGGGTCCTTACATTTAGGAGGAAGCTTCTTCTGAATAATAGCTGAAACATTTTCACTCACACTAATCTTTTCATTGCCTTTCAGCTTCCTTTTGTTAGTGCACAAGTCCTTGAGGAATCTAGCATAGTGCGGTATTTGCTTTATTGCATCAAGTAAAGGAATATTTACCTCGACTTTACGAAACGTTTCCAGAATCTCTTTTTCTTCCGCTTCCTTCTTGGATTTCGCTAATCTGGAGGGGAAAGGAGGTGGTATCAATGTGACCTTCGATGGCTCAACTAGAGACTTGCTAATCTGGTCACCCTGCTGGCTCGGAGTCGAAGTCTCTTTCTTGGTCTCTTCCTCAAGATTAGATGGATGTCCTTTCTTATTTGATCCCTGCAATTCTGTTCCACTTCTCAAGGTAATTGCATTAACGCTTTGCTTCGGGTTTGTAATGGTTTGAGAAGGTAACTTACCTTGAGTTTCTAACCTGTTTACGACTAAAGCAAGTTGGCTTACCTGATTCTCCAAGTTTTGAATGCTTTGCTTTGTTTCCTCCTGAAATTGTTTGGTATTCACAACTAGAGACTTAACAATATCCTCAAGGGGCATACTTGAAGTGGAAGGAGCTTGGGGTACGTGGTGTGATGGCTTTAGCTGGAATTGTTGGAAATGTTGAGGGTTATTGCCATATCGGAAGTTAGGATGATCCCTCCATCCAGGATTGTAAGTATTCGAGTAGGGGTCATACTTCCTTTGCGGTTGTCCTGGAAATCCGCCTACAGCATTGGCGTGTTCATGGTTGTCATCTTGCAATGTGGGGCACATGTCAGTCGGATGACTAGGAGCAGCACAAATTCCACAAGCTTTCACCTGTTGGGTATTTCCAAGAGCTAGCTGCTGCACAAGGGAGGTAAGATTAGAAATTTGATGTTCAAGGTTAGACACATTTACTTCATTTACCTTCCTTAAAGACGTATCATGCCTATACCCAAATTGTTGCGAAATGGCAGCCATAATGGAGATCAATTCCCTAGCTTGACTAGGGGTTTTGTTTACTATAGCGCCTCCACTTGCAGCATCCATCATCTTCCTCTCCATCGGAAGTAGGCCCTCGTAGAAGTATTGGATAAGGAGTTGTTCAGATATCCCATGTTGTGGGCAGCTTGCACAAAGTTGCTTGAACCTCTCCCAATACTCATGAAGAGTCTCGGTGTCCCTCTATTTTATACCACAAATTTCTCTTCTTATACCAGCGGCTCTGGATGCGGGGAAGAATTTGTCCAAGAAGAGTCTCACCATATCAGTCCATGTGGTTATAGAACCTGGAGGCAAATAAAACAACCAATCTTTAGCTTTAGTACTTAAAGAAAATGGAAAAGCACGTAGCTTGATTTGATCGTCGGTTATTCCTTGCGGCCTCATACTAGAACACACTATATGGAACTCTTTCAAATGCTTATGAGGATCTTCATTCTCAAGACCATGAAATGTAGGTAGCAGATGTATCAACCCAGATTTCAATTCGAATTCCACAGCTAGTTCGGGATAGTGAATACAAAGTGGTTGTTGATTCACATCCGGTGCAGCCAACTCCCTTAAGGTTCTCTCGAGATTTGCCATGTCGTCCTCTTTTTCAGAATCAGACAAGTCCGATACTAAGTTCGGTCTAGTGGATGATCTAGCTTCTTGTCGTAGTCTCTTTAGAGTCTTCTCAATCTTCGGATTATAAGTTAGTTCACCTGTCTGAGAAGAACGAGTCATATAAGAATAGAAATAAATTTGACACCAATCCCCGGCAACGGCGCCAAAATTTGATGGGTGTCGAATCCAACAAAAATAAAACCTACTCCTAGACAATTATATGATTTGCATATAGTGGTGAGTAGGGTCGAATCCACAGAGATTGGTTAAATTTATTTCTATCCAAGGAGAATAAAAAGGAAAAGGAAAATAGGGGGTTTGGTTTGTGAATCGAATAAAGTTAAAACAAGATAAGAAAGTTGTATATTGATAAAAAGCCTAGCCAAAGGAATCAAGATAGTTTAATTCAAGGAATTGGTCATCGATGCAAATGTTCTCTATTCTTAGTTCTAGATAAATTGGTTATGGTTATTAACAAGCTCTAACAACCTATCTCTCCTTACTTCCTCGATAACCTCAGACAAGCGCTTTGAATTATTTCTCTTATTGATTAAACAACCCTTAGACAAACGCTTAGGATTTAATCTATCAATAGCATTAAGATCTAGAGAGACCACCAATTCATGCCAGTAGATTATAAGATAACCTATTTAAACATGATCATACACCTCCATAACATGAATTCGATCATCTCTTTTATAACCAAACATGTTATTGCGTCACTAAGACTAGAACAATCAAACAATTACGGATTTGACGTGCTAGTTGACAATATATTAACTTGCTAATTGAGTAGAAGAGCTCTATTCATACCAATCAACAAAGATAATAATGACAAAACGATTAAAAGATATATGAATACCCGAAAGCAAAGAATAGAATAAATACAAGTCAATTAGACCTCACAATTCGTGGAGAATTAAACATCTATGACCCTTTGGCTAGAAGAGTAGCTTAACTACTCATGTTCATCAACAAAACGAAAATAAAAGATAGAAACATAATGAACCATGTTGCCTGCTCTGCCTCCTCGTTTCCTTCTTGTCTCCAAGGTGATTCCAGATTCAAAGATTCAAAAAGTTGTCCTAACCCTCTAAGGTTGGTTCTATTTATATTGTTAGGGAGATGGCATGTGATCTTTTGCTAGCAAGATACGAAAATATCTTTCCTTTTCCAAGTAGATTTCGAGAAGTGAAGATTCGTCTGCCTGGTACGCCCCAACACACGGCCGTGGGTCAAGCTGTGCCATCCTCTGTGCATATTCTTCAAGTCTTCATCCGCGCCCAGTGTGAACCACGGTTACACACACGGCTAGATTTCAAGCCGTGCCTTCATCTGTGCATAATCTTCAAGTCTTCATCCATGTCCAGTGTGTACCACAGTTACACCCACGACTAGATTTCAAGTCGTGCCTTCGTCTGGTTGATGTTCCACACTTTCTTGTCCTTGGCACACCTAACTTCCACCATGGCTCCAAGCACGGTTTCTCCTACGGCTTCCACCACGGCCGTGCCTTAAGCCGTGTCTCTCTCTATTGAAAGTCCTCATTTTCGCCTTCTTGTCCAGTGTGTAACACGGTTTGAACCTTGGCCGTGCCGCAAACCGTGCTTCCTCCGGTGGTGTAATTCCTTGTCTTGATCCATGTTGTAGATGACTTCTCTAAAATACTTGAATTAGCATCCTTGACTCCATTTAACCTGATTTATCACGATGATAGAATTAAAGTACCATTTCCTTATGATTTCTATAAAATCAATAATAATTTAACACAATTTATACTATAAAGATTGAGTATAAAATGGCTCTATCACCCATCTACTACCCTTCTGTTAAATAACCATGGCTTACCAAGCAGTATATGTGATACACACATAGGAAGAATGTCATAGAAAATCTCATCATGGTATCTCTCCCTTATGCTGAATAGAACTTTAACCCTCTGAGTAACATGTAGACAATCATGTTCACTTAACCAGTGTAACTTGTATAGATTAGGATGTAGAGTAGTATCCAGTTTCAACTCATTAACTAATGAAGCAGCTATTACATTGGTGTAACTACCACATTCAATAATAAGAGCACAGAGATTAACTTAGACCCTGCAAGAGATATGGAATAGGTTCTCCTTCTATTCTTCTTCATTAGTAGGAAAAGTAGTCATCACCCCATGTAAGACATTGATGGCTAAATATTGATCATCTCCTCTATCTCCACGCACCTCGGCATTTGCATCCCCATAATACTCATCTAGTACTGTTGATAAATCTTTTGGTTCATCCAACCCTTCCTCTTTATCCTCACTCTTTACCTCCATAGCAGTCATCACCTTTTGGTTTGGACATTGAGCAACCATATGTCCAAAACCTAAGCTTTTAAAGTACTTGATTTGGTAGTTTTTTTCACTTGAGGACCTAACTACTATTTGCTTATTTTAGCCCTAAAAACTATCTTTCCTTTCTAAAAAAAACTCTTCTCTCCCTTAACATTTGTAATAGTTGCATTCCTTTCCACATTCTTACTAGATCCCCCTTTATTTACATTCTTACCTTTTGAACTATATAACTTATTAGAGGATACATACTTGTTACTCATCATTTTATAAGGATCAGAACGCTTATGTTTTTCAACCTTCAAAGCTAGCTGGATGGCCTTATCAAGGGTGTCATATCATTGTAGCTCCACAATACAAGCAATCTCATATTTTAGGCCTAACACAATTATGCCATCGTCTGCTTAGGAGGCTTAATAGCCTTACATCGAATCATCAAAATTTCAAATTCTTAGATATATTTGTCCGCTGTCTTGCCTCCCTACTTCCATGTTTGGAGGCGTATGGATAACTCATGCTTGTAATGCTCTAGGACAAATCTCTTCCTCATAACTCGCTTCATTTCTGCCGAGTATGGATCTCAACATCACCATCTCTCCTTCTACTAGCCACAATGTTCTTCCACCATAAGGCGACATACCTTGTAAACTCAACTGCTGCCAATTGTACTTAGGTATTATCATTAATCTCATAACACTCGAAAAGCCCTTCCACCTTATCTTCCCAATCAAGGTAATCCTTAGTAGATCCTCCTCTAGTAAATGAGGGCATATGTAATTTTACATATTCCAAACCTTTAGGTGGCTTGAACTCACGATTATAATAATAATCATCTCTTCCTTCCTAGTGGGCGTGATAATGATATGCTTAATTGACAAAAGCATATACACACAACAAATAAAGCAATTTCGGTCAACACCAACTTCACAAGTGGCGTGAACCCTAAATCCTTTATGAATCAAATAACCTTAATACTAAATGATGATGTGCTCAATAGGATCAAGCACACAATACAAGATCAAATGGAAATCTAATGATCAAGACTACTAAAATGACATGAATCCCTTAAGCAAAGGCTTCCACGTAAAATTAGTAAATTCCACTAGAATTGAATAATTCACAATGACATTACAATTTAGGATCTAATTCCGCTAAATTGCAACCAATCTAAGGATAGAAAATGACCGTAAAATTAACGTGATAATCAAGAACAAAATAGGACACAATCCAAATCACAACTAGATATGACACACTAGCATGAAATGGAATCAACTAAGGAAATGATATGACTCACAAATCCTTAAGTTGCTACTTGCCACAATCCTTGAAGAATTGATAAGAGTCTTATGAAAATTTGGAGTATGAACTCTAATTCTCATGAAAATAGGTAGCACTTTTGTTTTCTTTCCACTAACTACACAAACTCTACTTAAGCGAGTATTTATACTTGTTCCACTTAGGGTTAAAATGACTAAACAATTACATCTATGCCACTAAAGGATAGCTGGTCCTAAATCTACAAATATAACCAAATAAAATGTCCCAAAAGCTTAAAAAATAAATGGTTTAAGGAAAATAATCAAATAAAAAAATAGTCCTCAACAAGCCAACTCTTTAATGGAATCCGTCGGTCCAACTCATCTTCAGTTTAGGTTGGTCCACGAATAACCCACAAGCCGAGTCTTAGTAAGTTTGTC
>JBBMOL010002490.1:0-23905 GCA_037954665.1 Laguncularia racemosa | reverse complement strand
CGGGGCCATATAAATACTCTTTTGTCAGATAGATTAGGGTTACGTTTTAATATACATTTGAATACACTTTGAGAGAGAGTTTTCTCCAATTATCGGGTTGTGCGCAACCTAATTTGCATCAAAGCGTGTGTCTTTGTTGTGTGAAACCAATCCAATTTCGGATTCGTTTCGTTTTAGCTTCCGCGCTGCGTCACATTTTCCTTCCAAGAACTGGAATACTAATTCCACAACTCTATAATGAATATGAAAGATCCTTGTAGGAAAAAGGATAGTTGCGAATGCTGTCAAGATGAAAGCATAAACCCGTCTTTGTCTGTAATTCTTGGGATCTCCACATAAGATATCTTTCTTGCTCCCATCATCACATTGAGCCACAAACCAAGCTTCTAATTCATCCATTCGAAGGCAATACCCATTGCTATTTTCCAACACTCGATTGATCATCACTCTGCAAATTCCCAGAAGTTTACTGAAAATACCTGCTGGCCCAACCTCTAGATCTGGAACATACACCCCATTGGAAAGTGGAGGGGCCTGGAGAAGTTGAGTATATTCTTCTAGGGTTGGCGTGATCTCGTGTGGCCTAATAAAGAAAGCTGCGGACTCAATTTTCCAAGGGTGTGATATAGCCCGAATTAAAGGTAAGTTGATATCCATTTTCATTAGTGAGAGAATGGGCCCTATTTTGCTTTGGATGAAAGTCTACTCTTCAGGGCTGTATAAGGTGAACCAATGGTCCAGTACTAGTTTAGAATCCAAAGGTTTACAAACCCGGGTTTCTTTGCGAAGGAGATAGTCAATTATGGTGCTAGCCATCTAGTAGGATTATAATAAATAAAAATTTCTAATTACAAACAAATATCTTACAAAACACAATAAAAATTCTTTTACAAGCGATTGCATCTGAACTCCAAAGAAAGAAATTACATTGTTAATCATTTGCTGCTTCATGATTTCATGTATGCAAAGAGGTAGGTTCTAAAGGTTCCCAAGCTCTATGGCCTCCCACATTTTCGAATAAATGGATCTCAGGCTATATCGAAGCAATGGGTAGGGTAACCTAATCAGCTCTGACCGGTGAATATTTCACTTCACCCGGAACTTACACAATGGCTCCCTGTTTTAGGGTCCTAAGATGGCTTAGGTCTGACCGTATCTAATTACACAATTACATGCATAAAAACTCAATAATTTAAAAAAAAAACTAAACTTTATTAAATCCCTGGATTAAGAGTAGATACAAACATTAGTGCAAATGATATTTTACAAAATGAGAGCTAATTAAACATATCCAAAAATGATGATTTTAGAAGGTTTAGGTGGCTAGCCTACTATGGGTCCTCCATAGAGTCGCCATCCTATCGAGTCTAATTTGAAAATTTTATATTGTTTTCCTAATTCGATTCATATTAGATCTTATGCTCATTCAATATAAATTCTCGACTTGAAGTAGGAACTTTATTATTTATTTGGAGTCGCCACCCAACCAGAGTTGGGAAAAATTATTAAATTAAAATTAATTGAGTAGATTAATTCTAATCTAGACAACCAGAGATTCTCAACTCGGAGGCAATCCTATTAAAGCCCTAAAGTTACCACCTTATCTTTCTAAAATCTGAATTACGTATTTATGTTATGCTACCTTTTTTTAGCATAAGAAGAAATATTAGAAAAAAATGATACAATTATGATACTAATAATGATTTAAAAATATATTTTTTATTTTTTTTAGAGTTTTCCCATAAGGGTGCTTACATACCCGCTATTCGGGATCAAATAGGCCGTAGTTCGCTTTTTATAAAACTTTAGTGGATTAGTTAATTTTAATTATGAAAACATGCCAAGTTTATGTTTATTACTATTTAAATTTATTTAAAGAAATTTCTAAGCCTAAGCTTTATTTCTTAATTTTGAAAAAAACTAAAACTTCTAATTTTGAAAAACGTCAATTATTTTCATTCATTTATTTTATGAAAAGAAGTTTTCTAAGTGATAAAAAATTTATTATTTTTTATTAATTATAATAGACATTTTTTTTAGAAAACTCTAAACCTAGTTCCATTAACATATTCCTAAAAACATACATCTTTATTATTTTTTTCATTTTTATATTTTTTATTTTATTTTTCCATATATATTCTTATTTTATTTAGTATTAAAAACTAATAATAATAAATAAAAAAAATAAAGAAATCCGACTAACTTAGACGCGGGTCGTGGTTCGGGTTAGGTCGGGCGGTCGGGTCGAATCTGGTTTGCAGGTTGGGTCATGAATGCAACAGTTGGGAGCTTTTCGACGGCGGCTTTCTAGTGGCGTTTAGCAGTAATTGATAGGGGTTTTCAAAGCTTTCAAGCGTGAGGAATCCAATGGTGGTGTTAGTTTTTGTCGAAAACCACCCTAGGCAGTGGTTTAAGCAGCTACGGTGAGATCTAAAGAGAGAGAGAGAGAGATCTTCAGTGAGTGTGTTTCCCTTCCCCTTTTCTTTTCTTTTTCTTCTTATCCCCTCCCAATTCTTCCTCTCTTCTCCTCCGACCTTCATTTCATGCTTTATTTATAGGGGTGCGGGGTTGATTGCGGATGAACACGGATCTAAACCATGTTTGATTTTTTTTTCTTCTTCTTTTTCTTCCGATTTAAAAAAGATTGATGCAAATCCCTTAACTTGAACTTATTCTTATGATTTATCCAAAAAGATTTGAGAAAAGAAATTGTTTTCTCTTGTCCGGATTTGCTTTGATTTTTTCTCGTCCGTTTCGCTTCCGTTGGCTGGTTGGAGAAGATGATCACGCACACCGCACGTGATTTGGGCCGTCCTATTGTGTGCTGCCACATGGCAATTGGGAAGAAAAAAAAAAGAAAATGGCACAAAGTGCCATTCATGAGTTTCAAACTCGTGACCGCGTCTCCCCCTGCATGTTTCAAGCGCACACACGGACCAGTTAGACTAGCCCAATTCTCATTTTTTGCTTTGCACGTAAATTACATATAAGCGTGCTAATTTTTACTAATTATATATTATTTTGAAATTCCTAAATTTAATTTAAAAACCTAAATATCTTTTATTGTTATCGCTACCCTTATTTTCTATTATTTGTGTATTTTATTTATTTATTTTTTCCTTTATATTTGAAGAATAGAAAAAAATTAATAATAATAATTAGGGGACAAATATGGGGTGTTTACAATATGCTGTTATAATGTATTTTTATAAACGTAGCTATAAATTAAATTATTTTTAATTGACCGTTAATTAATAGTCATTAGTTGTTAAGATATCATTAATTAATTGTTAAAAATTAATTAACGAAAAATTTTGTATTAGGTGGAAATATAAAATATTTGTATGGTTTAGTAGAATTAGTCATAAAAGTAAGTAGTTGGTAATTATTCGTTAATTAAAGATGATTAGTCGTTAATATGTCGTTAATTAATTGATGTAAAATTAATTAGGGAAAATTTTTGTATTTGTTACAAAGTGAAAGTATTTTTTATGGTTTTGTAAAATGAGTTATAAAATTAATTAGGTATTAATTATCCTTTAATCAAAGGGTATTAGTCGTTAATATATTGTTAATTAATTACTATGAAATTAATTAGTAAAATTTTTTGTATTAGGTGGAAATGTAAAATATTTGTATGGTTTAGTAGAATTAGTCATAAGAGTAAGTAGTTAGTAATTATTTGTTAATTAAAGGTGATTAGTTGTTAATATGTGGTTAATTAATTATTGTAAAAGTAATTAGTGAAATATTTTGTATATGTTGCAAGGTGGGATTATTTGCATGCTTTTGTAGATTGAGTTATAAAATTAATTAATTATTAATTATTTGTTAATCAAAGAGGATTAGTCGTGAATATATCATTAATTAATTGCTATAAAATTAATTAGTGAAAAATTTTATATTGGGTAGAAATGTAAAATATTTATATGGTTTAGTAGAATTAGTCATAAAAATAAGTAGTTGGTAATTATTCGTTAATTAAAGATGATTAGTACTTAATATATCGTTAATTAATTATTGTAAAATTAATTAGTGAAAAATTTTGTATTTGTTACAAAGTGGGATTATTTGTATGCTTTTGTAGACTGAGTTATAAAATTAATTAGTTATTAATTATCCGTTAATCAAAGGAAATTAGTCATTAATATATCGTTAATTACTTGCTATAAAATTAATTAGCAAAAAAAAATTATATCGGGTAGAAATGTAAAATATTTGTATGGTTTAGTAAAATTAGTCATAAAAGTAAGTAGTTGGTAATTATCTGTTAATTAAAGATGATTAGTCATTAATTAATTATTCTAAAATTAATTAGTGAAAAGTTATTAGCGTATGAGCAAGCAACCCTCACTGTGCGATAGTGTGAGTTGTCACTCTATTGTGACGTACGTACGATCCCATTTGATGCGCAAATCGAGCCATACTTGCAGTTGGCTAGATTTGAAAGTGTTAGTTGGTTGCTGTACATACCCTTTGATTAGCACATGATTACAGCACTGGTGGAGAGATGGCGTCCAAAGATGCATATATTCCACATGCTGATAGGGGAGTTTACCATCACGTTATAGGATGTGGAGATCTAACTGAGACTCCCCATCAATGGACAAGCAGTTACAGGGAGTAGCTACTTGGATTGGGGAGCAATATGTAAAGAACTGCTGGGGGCAAGACTCAAGTTTAGCAGTCGAGGTGGGCGCGCAATAGTATGATATGACTCCATGATATGTTTTAGCTAATCCCACCGGACGCTAATGTGGAGCAAATACATCGAGCTACTTGTGCATACATTTTACAGCTGTTAGGGGGATTTATCTTCACCAATAAATCCAGCTCCCTTGTGCACGCAATGTGGTTACCATTGCTGCAACATTTTGACATCGCTCGGACATATAGCTAAGGGGTTGCATGTCTGGTGTAGTTGCATCGCCAATTGTATGTTACGTCATCACCATCAGCACATGAGATTGGAGGGACAACCATATTGCTACAGGTGTGGGCTTGGGATTGATTTCCTCACATTGCACCCATTAGTCGACATGGACTATTTGTACTAGCCGGATGTCTATTGGCAGTACGATGGAACACCCAGAGGGACACATAGTTTCACCCCACCTATGTAGTTGACACATATTTGGATACGCTGGACAGGCAGAATATATTGCAAGTACCTTAGTAATCATATTTCTTTCCTTGCAATTAATCATATTTATTACTTAAAGTAAATAAAATTTCCTATTTTTAGGTTAAATGGGAGTCGTATGACACAAATTTGATTAATATACTATCAGATTTCTACAAAACTAGCATGCATATTTGGACGACTTGAGTGCCACTCATTTGTTTCCACATTGTTGAGTGGCATTTCCTAGATCGAGTAGCCAGGCAGTTCGGCGGGTTCCAATATATCCCGCAGCCGGTGAACATGCAATCGGAGCTATATGAAATCGACCTGTGTGGGTGGATTGATGTCGACTAGACCGTCCTACATGAAGTGTATTTACACATGTGGGAACAGCAGGATGGTCGAGTAGTTCCTATAGAGGGCCCTTACGGTGTGCATGATAGCTACTTGCTAACAACTTTTGAGAAACTTTGGCTGAATGCCTCTTCATAATTCATGTTCAAGTATATATATACATTAGGAGGATATCTTTCTAAGCAACTATATCTTACAAACTAGGAAAATAAATCTTCCTCTACCAAAATATACAATACAAAATATACATGCCATATTTACAAACTAAGTCACGAAACAAATATCTCAATATTCACGGCCGTACCTTCTAGCCATGTATTAGGCCGTGTATGTTTCTGGTAACTACCTGACACAATACACAGTCGTGCCTTCTGTTCGTGTATCCGGCCGTGTATGTTTCGAGGAGGTACCTGACACAACACACGGCCGTGCCTTCTATCCGTGTATCCGGCCGTGTATGTTTTTGGGAGGTACCTGACACAACACACGCCCATGCCTTCTGACCATATATCCAGCCATATATGTTTCTGGAAGTTATCTGACAGAATACACGGTCGTGCCTTCTGACCGTGTATCCGGCTGTGTATATTTTTAAGCTTCCAGACCGTCTTGATTGATATCCCCCCTCAAATTGATGTGGACTGATCAAGAAGCATCAATTTGCCAACAAGAAACTGATGACGCTACCGAGAAAGAGCCTTAGTAAATATATCGGCCGTTTGAAGATCAGAAGATATATGAGGAAGAAAAATAACACCATTATCATAAGCTTCTCGAATAGAATGAAAGTCCACTTCAATATGTTTCGTACGCTCATGAAAAACAGGATTAATAGTAATTTGAATAGCACTAGTATTATCGACATGAAGAGAGGTAGACCCAAGTTGAGGAAAACCAACCTCAACTAACAAACCTCGAAGCCAAATGATCTTAGAGCAAGCAGACGACATAGAGCGATATTCGGACTCAGTAGAAGACTTAGACACACGATCTTGTTTCTTACTCTTCCAAGAAATTAAAGAGTTACCAAGAAACATACACCAACCAGTAATAGAGCGACGTGTATCAGAACAACCAGCCCAATCAGCATCACTATATGTGGTTAAGTGAATGGGAGACTCCGCAGAAAAGAACAAACTACGATGAGAAGTCCCTTTTAAATACCGAACAATACGGCGAACTGTTGCTAAATGAAGATGTGTAGGTGCCTACATAAATTGACTAACTTGTTGTATAGCAAATGAAATATCAGGACGTGTAATAGTTAGATAATTGAGACTTCTAACAAGTTGTCGATATAGAGATGGATCAGATAGAAAGTCACCATCATGTCGTTGATATTTAAAATTCACTTCCAAAGGAGTATCGACAGAACGTCCCTCTTGAAGACCAGCTAAAGCAATAAGTTCCTCAATATATTTATGTTGATGAAGAAAAATACCAGTAGAAGAAGAGTGAACCTCAAGACCTAAGAAATAAGTTAACGAGCCCAAATCCTTCATATGAAAAGAACCTTGAAGGTGCTCTTGTAATTGAGACATTAATTGAGTATTAGATCCTGTGATAACAATATCATCAACATAGACTAACAACAAGACAATTCTCTTATCAGTCTTGCACAGGAATAATGAAGAATCATACTGACTTTGAATAAAAGAGAAGCTAAGAAGAGTATTACGAAACTTCTCAAACCAAGCCCGTGGAGCCTGTTTTAAACCGTATAGAGACCATTTGAGCTTACAAACATCATGTGAGGTTGTGGAAAACAATCTTGGAGGAGGAGTCATATAGATATCTTCCTTGAGGTCTACATGCAAAAATGCATTCTTAACATCCATCTGTTGTAAGAACCATCCTTTAGATGCAGCAATAGATAGAATAAGCCGGACAGTTGTCATCTTAGCCACAGGTGCAAAGGTCTCTTCATAATCAATGCCATATTCCTGTCGATTGCTAAGAGCTACCAACCTTGCCTTATATCTGTCGAGGGAACCATCAAATCGAATCTTAAGAGAATAAACCCATTTACAACCAATGGGTTTAACACCAGCAGGACAGGAAACAATATCCCAAGTGTGATTATCTTGAAGTGCTTGAAGTTCCTCTTGCATGGCTTTTATCCAGCAAGGCTGTTTAGCAGCTTGGGAATAAGAGGTAGGAATGGTAGCATTAGTTACAATTGCATAATAGCTGTATCTATCTGGAGGACGAGTGTGCCGAGTTGATAGTTGAAGAATCATTGAAGCATTTTCAAGAGCAGGGTCGGAAAGGACAAGTCCAGGCTTGAACCGTTTATCAAAATAAGAGTCATCAAAGTGAGGAAGCACAACAGTATCAGATGTCGAAAGATGTTGCTGAAAATAGTATTCATGTTCAAAGAAAATCACATCCCGAGAGATATGCCATCGATTATTAATCGAATCATAACACAAAAAACCTTTATGATTGGGACTGTAACCCATAAAGCCACATCGAACAGACTGGGCTGACAACTTATGACGTTCATGGGTAGGTAAATGAACGAAACAAATGCATCCGAAAGTATGTAGCATATGATAATTAGGATGTTTACCAAACACTCGTTGATAGGGAGAATCAAACTTCAATTGTTGAGATGGTAAGCGATTAATCAGATAAACGGCAGTAGATAAAGCTTTGGTCCAAAACTTAGCTGGAACAGAAGATTCTAACAACAATGTGCGCACCACATCTAACAAATGTCGATTTTTCCGTTCGGCAACTCTATTCTGCTAAGGTGTATAAGGACATGAGCGTTGTGAAACAATACCCTTGTTATGAAGAAATTCTTGAAACTCATGAGAAATATATTCACCACCATTATCAGACCGTAAGATTTTAATACAAGTGGAAAAATGAGTCTCAATATATGTCACAAAGGTTTGAAACACAGTAAGCACGTCTTCTTTGGAATGCAAAAAATAAATCCATGTAAATCGACTGTAATCGTCAATAAATGTCACAAAATATTTATACTGATCATGTGAAATAATTGGTGCAATTCCCCAAACATCACTATGAATAATGTCAAAACATTTATTAACACGACTACCCAAAACAGGAAAAGTCAATGTCTTACTTTTGCCCAGTTTACAAGAAGAACAATCAACTAATAAACTCTTATCTATGGAACTGAGAACACCTCTTTGCAACAAATGATTCAAAACAACATTATTTGGATGACCTAAGCGTCTATGCCAGATGCCAGCCTTATTGTCAACAAGTGAAGAAGCTAATGACAAAGTCCGAGGAACAGTAAATTGTAATGGAAATAACCTGCCCACTTTAGGCCCCTTCGCTATCACCTTCCCCGACACTTGATCTTGCACAGTACAACCATCACGAGAAAAGTGGATATCACAATTATTATCCACCATTTGCCCAACAGAAAGTAAGTTAGTAGATAATTTAGGAGAAACCAAGATATGTCGAAAGGAGGAGCTAATATCACCAACTGTTGTAATAGGAATATTATTTCCATCAGCAACCTGAATGTGTTGAGTACCAGTATATAGATGTTGATTATGCAATAAATCAGATGTGCCAGTCATATGATTTGTGGTGCCGGAATCAACAAACCAAGGAACAGAATTAGTAGTCTTACCTTTCCCTTGAAGACCAAGAGTAGAGAAGGCAGAGAAGATCATCTGTTGAACCATATCTGGTGTGAGAACAGATTGCTTGTTGCTAGCAATTGTGGATGTTGAACCAAGATTGCAAGAGTCAGATACTGCAGCATGATACGAGAT
The DNA here is from genome assembly GCA_037954665.1 of Laguncularia racemosa. Taxonomy (NCBI): domain Eukaryota; kingdom Viridiplantae; phylum Streptophyta; class Magnoliopsida; order Myrtales; family Combretaceae; genus Laguncularia; species Laguncularia racemosa. The sequence goes on along the minus strand of JBBMOL010002490.1, from coordinate 14,659 downwards.
CGGTTTGATCGGATTCCTAACTGATATGAACCACGCCAATGTGTGACGAAACCCAATACCAATACGTTCGGAATTCATTACCTAAGATGCCAAACACCCTCAAGTGGAAACCGCGACCCGTTGTCTATAAGCGAGACAAGAACCTTGGTATAATATGAAGATGCCACAATCGGGATGAAAGACCGATTGATAAGTCGGGATGAACGTCACGGAAGAAAAATCTGATAAGTTCTGGATTAGTTCTTTAAAGAACCAAGAGAGGAATTCTCTTAAAAGTGTTTTCAAACTTTCAATGTTGTATGTTCTATATTCTAACCATAGGAGCTTTATATTAGGGTTTACAATTCGTAACAATAAAGCCCAAAACGACATAACTTAGATAAGTTGCATAAAAATCAACAAAACGAACATGTAGGCCAGCGGTGTAGACATGAAGGCCGGTGTTGAAATATACACGACCAGCGTTGGAAATGTACACTACCGTGTACTTCTGGCCGTGTATCTTTCTGTGGAAATCTTGCTAATGTACACGACCGTGTATTTCTAGTCGTGTATCTTTCTGTGGAAATCTTGACAACATACACGGCCGTGCCTTTGAACCGTGTATATGACCGTGTATGATTCTGTGTAACCTCCAGGCTCCTACACGGCCGTGCCTTGTAAAGACACGCCCTCTTCAACCCGTATCCATTATGACTTGTACAAGAGCAAGGGCATTCCCATGGTTGTTTCCAATCCATTCCAGCTTCATGATTGCTCCAATCCTTTCCGGCTTCATGGACATCCTTTATCAACCCGTTAAGTGCTTCCTTGAATCGTTTCGCTCGATTTCTTGTGATTGGTCCAGGTGGCACTTCAAGAGGATCCACATTCCATCTTCTGGCTTGGCTCCTATCATGGATCTCATCACAGCATGAAAAGTTTGTGGCCTTCTGTTTTGAGGCCTTGTAGGACACTCCTTAATAATATGTCCTTTTTGCTTGCAATAATTACAGAACTTCTTACTACAATGCTGGGCAATATGACCAAATTCTTTGCAGCTATAACACTGCATTGTTCCCTTTCCTCGGTCTCAGCAGCATATGCAACATTAACTATTCCAAATGATCCACCAGTTGCACTAATAGCGGCTTGTGTCGCTAATCTTTGTTCCTCGGGCAGCAATTCCCCAAAACATACATCCAAACAAGGCATTAGATCTCTATTCAGCAACCCAGCCCGAGCGATTTCAAATTCAGGTCTGAGCTTCATCAAAAACTGTTCACGACGACTCACTTCATGAACAGCCTAAAGACTAGCCAAACTCTCCTTTGACACCTTAGCATAGATAATACCAAAATATTCGCTCCATAAATTAAGGAAGCCAGAATAATATTGTTCAATTGAGAGATTACCTTGACTATAATTACTCATATCAAGTTCCAATTGGAAACGTCTTGCAGTATTATCTTGATTGTAGCCACGCTTCAAGTATTCCCACATTTCTTTTGCTGTGCCAAAGGATCGTAAATTGTTCACCATGTGAGCCTCAATAGATCCCAAAATCTAAGAAAAAATCCATGCATCCTTTGCCTCCCATTGACCACGATCTTTCGACTCTGTAGGAGCTGGAGAAGACCCGTCAATATGACCCCAAAGCTCCTTCCCTTTCAAAAACATCTTGAACTAAAATTCCCATGCAGCATAATTCTTTCTCGTAAATCTAATAGCTAAGATTTCATGTGTTTTCTCAGAAGACATTCTAAATTGAATTGTCACTCACAAATTGATTATCAAAAAATTGTTGATTGGAATTAATTAACCTAAAGCCAAAAATAAAAAACCAAGAACAAACCAGCAATTCCAAGACTAAAAAAAGAACTATGGATTCAGCACAATACTTAGTTGTGTGGCTCTGATACCATAACAACTTTTGAGAAACTTTGGTTGAATGCCTCTACATAATTCATGTTCAAGTATATATATACATTAGGAGGATATCTTTCCAAGCAACTATATCTTACAAACTAGGAAAATAAATCTTCCTCTACCAAAATATACATGCCATATTTACAAACTAAGTCACGAAACAAATATCTAAATATTTACGGCCGTGCCTTCTAGCCGTGTATTAGGCCGTATATGTTTCTGGTAGCTACCTGACACAATACACGACTGTGCCTTCTGTCCGTGTATCCAACCGTGTATGTTTCTGGAAGTTATCTAACACAATACACGGTCGTGCCTTCTGACCGTGTATCCGGCCGTGTATGTTTCTGAGCTTCCAGACCGTCTTGATTGATACTTGCAATGGTATGGGCTGATAAGCAGGAGATACATTGGCTGTAAGAGGGTAGTTCTTGAATTTCCAGTAAGGACGATTTACATACACTTTAACTAATGTCTAAATAATTACATGATCATGTTAGCCTTAATTTACATTTTCTTCATGGGGGGGGGGGGGGGGGGGTAACATTATGCCCGTAACCGTCGCAATAAAACACTTAAGAAGAGGCTAAACCGGTTCCGGCGTAGTGATGAACGAGGGGACGACATTGACCTTGAAACTGCGGTGAGGCAGAGGAAAATCCTAGGTAAGACCAACAAATACATGTTGATCTCGATGCAGTGCATCTTAGTTTAATGCCAACGTTCAACAAATATGAGACACCACATCGACATTCTATTAGTATTCTTATACCAACACTGTCGGCTCTATGGAGGCAACGTCTTAGAAAGCAGCCTATGGAGTAGGATGAATCATCGAATTAGCCACATTACTAGAGTCTCATGCAGCTGCAAGTGTTCAATAGTTCTCCCCACTAGCATGCTACTTAAAAGTTTGAATCTCCTCCAACTTCGCGTGTAAGGCTAACCAACGCCTTTGCTTGGCTAGCTAAGCATTTCACTAGGGGTAGCAAATAGGTTTTTAATTATTTACATATGTATATGGTCTACTGCAATGATGAAATTTATGTATTATTACAAGTTGTAAAAAATCAGTATGCATTCCGTATACCAATAATGTGTACATGTACGATTTTATGTCTTCGAATATTTCATAAAATTTAACAAATGTCTAAACAAATTGACATTCAAAACAGTTTCTCAATGAACGACAAAATTGCATATATATATACAGAATATGAAGCATCCCCCTTCTATGATGTTTTTAAACAAACTGGATGAAGTAGTCAAGGATTTACCTAATCTGCAAAAGAGAAAAAGCTAATGTTAATATCACAAATGCAATGTCGAGCGTAATAAAATATGTAGTTATATTCATCAGTTACTATTATTGCATTGACGTGGGTGCATTCTTCTATTATGCCCCCTCCTCCACAAATTCCACATGCAATTTAATCTGGACGCTCCCTAGTGTCCATCTCCATGTGGTGTCTTTTTCGCCTTGGCTTTCCCTTGTTCCATACGAGGTCTCTCCTTGGGCGGAGTCTCAAGAAGTGCATTAGCGCTCAATCTAACTCATTGATACAAACCATGCCCACATGTGACGAAACCCAATACCAATACGTTTGGAATTTGCAACCCAAGATGCCAAAAACAAACGAGTGGAACCGCGACCCGTTGCCTGTAAGTGAGGGAAGAACCTTGGTATATTCTGTAGACGCCACAATCGGGATGAAAGACCGATTGATAAGTCGGGATGAACGCCACAAACGAAAATCCGATAAGTTCAAGAGAAGTTCTTTAGAGAACCAAGAGAGGAATTCTCTCAAAATGTGTTATTCAACCTTGTATGTGTGTTCTATGTTCTGTTCTCAACCCTAGAAGCTTATATTAGGGTTTACAACTCGTAATAATAAAAGCCCAAAACGACATAACATCATAAAGTCGCGGAAAAAATAACAAATAGGGAATGAAAGCCGGCGGCGTAGTAGCCGGCGTAGGATGTACGCCGGGTAGAAAGGCCAGCGGCGTAGTAAGCCGGCGTAGTCCTTCTGTCGTGCGCGAATGGCAACGCCGGGTCAAGCCTGGCAATGCTCAGGCCAGCGTTATCAAGGCTGGTAGCTTTGACCTCCTATGCTTTGATCTCCTTGAATGACTTGTATAAGTATAAGTGCATTCTCCTAGTTGCTCCAATCCTTTCCAGCTTCATGGACATCCTTTATCAACCCGTTAAGTGCTTCCTTGAATCGTTTCGCTCGAGTTCTTGTGATCAGTCCAGGTGGCACTTCAAGAGGATCCACATTCCATCTTCTAGCTTGGCTCCCATCATGGCTCTCATCATTCCCCTCCTCTTGAAAAGGATTTGTCCTCAAATCGTCGCCTACATCAAAAGGACTTAGATTAGTAACATTAAAAGTAGCACTTACTTGATACTCACCTAGTAAATCTATCTTGTATGCATTATCATTGATGCGTTCAAGAATTCGAAATGGTCCATCGCCTCTAGGAAGTAATTTAGATCGACGCTGCACAGGAAACCGCTCTTTGCGCATGTGAACCCAAACCCAGTCTCTAGGTTCAAATACAGCTTGTTGACGACCCTAGTTGGCTTATTTCACATACTGCTTTGTTCTTCGGTCAATGTTTAATCTTGCCTTCTCATGGATCTATTTAACAAATTTTGCTTTCTTCTTACCATCTAGATTAACATACTCAGAAATAGGCAGAGGTGATAAATCCAAAGGAGTTAGTGGATTAAAACCATACACGATTTCAAAAGGAGTAAACTTAGTAGCAGAATGCATTGTGCGATTATAGGCAAATTCAACATGCGGCAAACAATCCTCCCAACTTTTAATGTTCTTTTTAATGACTGCCCTTAACAAAGTAGATAAAGTTCGATTTACTACCTCAGCTTTAGTAGAAAACAATAGCTTAGTTCCTAACTTAGCCCACAGGGTCTTCCAGAAGTAGCTCAAGAACTTAGCATCTCTATCCGATACAATTGTTCTAGGCATACCATGCAATCTCACAACTTCCTTAAAGAAGCAATATTGCAAGCATCATCTGTTTTGTGACAAGGAATGAAATGTGCCATCTTAGAAAATCTATCCATGACTACAAAAATAGAGTCTAGACTATGCCTAGACCTGGGTAATCCTAATACAAAATCCATGGAAATATCTACCCAAGGCTCATGAGGAATGGGAAGTGGGGTATAAAGCCCATGAGGTTGGACTCTAGATTTTGCTTGCTTACAAGTGACACATCGCTCACAAATCCTCTCAACATCTCATTTCATGTGAGGCCAATAGAAGTGTTCCTACAATACCCCTAGGTTTTAGCTACTCCAAAATGTCCCATTAAACCTCCCTCACTAATAATTCTCTTAAAGAAAAATTTGGAATGCAAAGTTTATTCCCCCTAAACAAGAATCCTTCATGCTTATAAAATTTACCATGACCACTCTTCTCACAATGCACATACTCTTCACAAAAATCTCGATCAGCAGCATACAATTCCTTAATGTGCTCAAAACCAAGCAGTCTAGAACTAAGAGTAGAGATAAGAGCATACCTTCTAGAAAGTGCATCAGCAACAACATTCTCTTTACCTTGCTTGTAGTGGATGACATAGGGAAATGTTTCGATGAACTCTACCCAACGAGCATGCCTTTTGTTTAGCTTATGTTGTCCCTTCAAGTATTTCAAGGATTCATGATTAGTGTGGATCACGAACTCTTTTGGCCAAAGATAGTGTTGCCAAGTCTCCAGCGCTCGAACCAATGCATATAACTCCTTGTCATAAGTAGGGTAGTTCAAGGTTGCCCCACTTAGCTTCTCGCTAAAGAATGCAATTGGTCTTCTCTCCTGCATGAGCACTGCTCCAATACTTATTCTTGAAGCATCACACTCAATTTCAAAAGTTTTAGAGAAATTAGGTAAAGCAAGTAATGGCGCATGAGTCAGCTTATTTTTAAGCGTCTAAAAGGCCTTCTCTTGTTGCTCTCCCCATTTGAACCCCACATTCTTCTTGATTACCTCAGTAAGTGGTGCTGCAATGGTGTTGAAATCCTTCACAAACCTCCTGTAAAAGCTCGCTAGTCCATGGAAACTCCGCACATTACTTACATTAGTTAGACTAGGCCATTGTTGGATCGCATGAATCTTTTCTTCATCAACCTGTATTCCATGTGCACTAACAATAAAACCAAGAAACACAAGTTTGTCTGTGCAAAAAGTGCACTTTTTGAGTTTAGCATATAATTGCTCCTTTTGAAGCACTTCCAAAACGTTCCTCAAGTGAGATATATGGTCTTCTAAACTCTTGCTGTAAATGAGGATATCATCAAAATAGACAACCACAAATTTGCCAATAAAAGTCCTCAAAACATGGCTCATAAGTGTCATAAAAGTACTAGGTGCATTAGTTAAACCGAAAGGCATTACTAACCACTCATATAATCCATATTTTGTTTTAAATGCGGTTTTCCATTCATCACCTTCTTTCATTCTAATTTAGTGATATCCGCTTTTCAAATCAATTTTGGAAAAGACACTAGACTCATGTAACTCATCTAACATGTCATCTAAGCGAGGAATGGGATGACGATACTTTACCGTGATGTTGTTGATGGCGCGGCAATCAACACACATTCTCCATGACCTATCCTTCTTAGGCACCAAAATCATAAGCACTGTACATGGGCTCATGCTTTCTCTCACGTACCCCTTCTCCATTAATTCACTGACCTGCCTTTGGAGTTCCTTTGTCTCCTATGGATTGCTCCTATAAGCTGGTTTGTTTGGAATAGATGCTCCGGGTACAAGGTCGATCCGGTGCTCAATACCACGAATAGGTGGTAACCCCTTTGGAATCTCCTCAGGGAAGACATCTTCAAAGTCCTGCACAATAGATACAACCACACTAGGCAAAGAGTTAAAAAGTTCGTTAGTATTCAAACAAGTTTCCTTAAAAACCAGCAACAACATAGGTTGCTTCATCACTAACGCTCTCCTCACTACACTCGCTCTTGCCACACAACTCTCCTTTTGCAAGGCTGCACTCTCCTTTTCACTCACCACCAAAGTTGATCCCCCTTCAACTTGGTCTCTCATGCTCTTTCCAGTCTTCCTCTCTTTTTCCTTTTGATTTCGACTTTTGTGTTCCTTTTCTTTTTCGATGTCTTTTGCTCGCTCACTCTCCCTCTGTTTTTCACTCACCTTATATTTTGCAAAAGATTGTTGTAGCTGCAACTGATCCTCATACACCTGTTTAGGTGTTAAGGGTTTGAGATTAAAGCTTTTGCCTTGGTGAACAAGTGTATACTTGTTAGAAAAGCCATCATGAACAACCTTCCTATCAAACTGCCATGGCCTTCCCAACAACACATGACACGCCTGCATTGGCACTACATCGCATAACACCTCATCCTCATACCTATCGATGCGAAAAGCAATCAAGGCTTGCTTACTTACCTTAGTCTCGCCATCATCATTCAGCCACTGCAATTTATATGGACTAGGGTGTTTAGTAGTCTTGAGTCCCAGCCTCTCAATAATAAAAGTACTCACTACATTAGTGCAACTCCCCCCATCAATGATCAAACTGCAAATATGATCACCTAGATAACATCTAGTATGAAAGATATTCTCTCGTTGCACCTCCTCTTCTTCCTTCACCTGCACATTCAAAGCTCGCTTCACTACTGCCACTAACTTCCTTGTTGCAGGCTCCTCATCATCACTAGCGTCCTCTAAATAGAGGCATATCATCTCTCTCACTATCCCCTCAGTCTCATACCACCACACACCAAATCATACATGCCTATTCGGACATTGACTAGCAATTTGGCTTCTGCCTTGGCATTTAAAACATTTAATGTCACAATTTTTAGGAGTAGAAGAATTAGGTTTACCTTGGTTACCAGGAGTAGAACCCACTTGCTTCTGCTCTCCTTTTGGCTTGGTGGGTACAGACTTTTCTTCCTTCTTCCATTGGTTAGTCTTCCAGGTGGATGAACCAGCACCCTGTTGAATCCGTGCAGTACTACTACCTTTCCTCTTGTGTTGGTTCTCAACCTTTATAGCCATATGAATCGTATCTTCGAATTCCACATAATGTTGCAATTCTACTACATTTTGTATCTCTCTATTCAACCCAGTAAGAAACCTAGCCATGGTAGCCTCTCTATCCTCCTCTACATTCACCCTAATCATAGTAACTTCCATCTCCTTGAAATACTCATCCACACTTTGGCTTCCCTGCTTAAGAGTTTGCAATTTGTTATGCAATTTACGATTGTAATACGTAGGCACAAACCGCTTCTTCGTCACCCTCTTCATCTCTTCCCAAGACTCAATAGGTGATTCGCCATTCCTTCTTCAATTCAACATCAGTTGATCCCACCACACTATGGCATAATCTGAAAACTCAAAGGCAGCAAGCTTCACTTTCTTTCTTCCACTATAATTGTGACAATCAAACACCATCTCTACCTTCTTCTCCCACTCTAAGTACGCATCGGGATCATTCTTCCCTTGGAAAGGAGGAATCTTCATCTTTATACTACTCAATTGATTATCCTCTCTATTCCTATCTCCTCTATCTTCCCAATCCCTAGTTCCTCTATTCCTACCACCATAACCTCTATAAATCCCAACAGAAGGTTCATCAAATTCATCATCAGACATTTCATCTCCACCCCTTTGTACTCTCTTAGAACAACTCTCCTTCTTACGCCCTTGGAAGACGTTTTTAGATTGCTCTAGTTTTTACTCCACCATCTCATGAATTTGTTCCATGCCCTCCTAAAACATCCTCTTCATCTCACTCCTCAACGCCTCAATCACTAACCTAGCATTAAACCTTCCCTTCTCACATTCAGGAGAATGTTGCCTCGACATAGTTCCTGCAGTAAAAGGTTAGTACTAACACAAATATATATGATTAAGCCTCATGATTCATTCCCTTACGTGTTTCACTCAAAGGATGATATCCCACAATCACTCGTGTATTCTCACAAGAAATGATGATATCAATTCACCAATTCCTCTTCTCAATTCTCTTGGAACTAACCTAAACTACACCAATCCCTTCCGTAGAATTCAACACAACTCTAGGGGCTCGAAAATTTCCTCTTTTTCTTTCCTTTTGTTGCCTTTGTTTTGTTCTTGTTCACATTTTTTTTTTTTGTCGTGATTTTTTTTTTCTGTTCTTTTTTTGTTTGTAACAAAATTAATAGGATGCACTACACTCTCTAGAAAACAATTAACACTATGAACTTGAGTATAAAGCTATGACAACACGAAACTTGATATGAACGATTGGAGTTAGGGTTTTGATGTTACCTTCCTCAAACCGAACTGATGTTTAACAAACCTAGGCTCTGATACCAAACCGATACGAACTACGCCCACGTGTGACGAAACCCAATACCAATACGTTTGGAATTTGCAACCCAAGATGCCAAAAAAAAATAAGTGGAACCGCGACTCGTTGCCTATAAGTGAGGCAAGAACCTTGGTATATTCTGTAGACGCCACAATCGGGATGAAAGACCGATTGATAAGTCGAGATGAACGCCACCGAAGAAAATCCAATAAGTTCAAGAGAAGTTCTTTAGAGAACCAAAAGAGGTGTTCTCTCAAAATGTGTTATTCAACCTTATATGTGGGTTCTATGTTCTGTTCTCAACCCTAGAAGCTTATATTAGGGTTTATAACTCGTAATAATAAAAGCCCAAAACGACATAACATCATAAAGTCGCGGAAAAAATAACAAACAGGAAATGAAAGCCGGCGGCGTAGTAGCCGGCGTAGGATGTACGCCGGGTAGAAAGGCCGGCGGCGTAGTAAGTCGGCGTAGTCCTTCTATCGTGCGTGAATGGCAACGCTGGGTCAAGGCCGACAGTGCTCAGGCCAACATTGTCAAGGCTGGCAGCTTTGACCTCCTATGCTTTGATCTCCTTGAATGACTTGTACAAGTGCAAGTGCATTCTCCTGGTTGCTCCAATCCTTTCCAGCTTCGTGGACATCCTTTATCAACCCGTTAAGTGCTTCCTTGAATTGTTTCGCTCGAGTTCTTGTGATCGGTCCACGTGGCACTTCAAGAGGATCCACATTCCATCTTCTGGCTTGGCTCCCATCATGGCTCTCATCACTCATCCCTATAAGCATGAAGTGCATCGTATACGTTTGGTCCTAATGTGTCCATCTATACCAATTAGGTATAAAATGAGTCATATCAAGCCTAAGTGAGGTGGCCATTGCATATATGTAGGAGCATGCAATTCTGTATATCTACCACTTCTAGCAGCTGCATGTGCTACGAGCCAAGTCAATAACGTGCGTTCGAGCCCCTCCCCTTAACACGCTAGTGATGCGATGACTACTAGTAAGGACTTTAAAAACTCTGCCGTGCTTACTGCAGTCAATGACCTTGTGGTTGCTAGCTCGTGAACTCCATTGGTCGATCATTTTGGCTGCATATTTGGCGAAAATTTTACCCTTCGCTTGCATGAAGTACTCGATGCAGTTATAGAATATTTTCTTCACCAAAGTAGCCACAGGTAACCCCCGAGCCCCCTTCAATACGAAATTATAGCTTTCAACAACATTTGAGGTCATATACCCAAATCGATAGCGGAAGTCATGTGCTAGCGTCCACATATCCAACGGCACATTGTCAAACTAGTTTAATGTATCCGGCAAAATCATCCTCACTTGCTCCATCACATAATTCAACTTGCGAGATTGTGCTTACAACTCGACATATGTGACCAACTTCTTGCACTAGGTATTTTTATGCACCAAGTTGAAGTTGCTCGCAACATGTTGGAGGTAAAATGGCTACACTGCAAATGGAGGTTGCCATCCATTTGCTTCTTCTTGAATTGCTAATTTGATGCCTGCGTGTTTATCTTATATGAGGCAAATGGTTTAACGACCTTCACGGTCGCGGACAACATATTCCTTCAGTTTCCACAAAAACCAGCCTCATGTCTTAACTGTCTCCTGATCAACCAAAGCGAATGCTAGCAGAAGTATATGATTGTTGCCATCAACACCACAAGCAACTAACAACTTGTGGGTGTACTTTCCATACAAAAAGGTGGCATCAATGGTAACAATAGGTCTAAGGAATCTCCACGTTGCGATGCACAGCCCAAAGGCCTAGAATACCCACTTCAAAGTGGACACACTAAGGGTGCTCAATATGCTCTACCCCCAATCTATTCGTGTTCTAGCATTCGTATTTTCTATTGCATTGAGAAGTTTTAGCAGTTTATCGTAAGACTTCTCCCAGTTCCTATACACAAGCTCAATGGCCTGTTTCTTTCCCTCAAAAACCGGTCTCCTGTTAATCCTGTAGCTAAATTCCTATTTGAAAACAGAAGTCAGCTCGGCCACCTTCTTACCAGGATTCTCCTTAAGAAGATTTACAAATTGGCTGGCAAGGAGATTATAATCCAGCTATGGGTGATCCTGACTAATAAGTGGGTTATTGCATGAGTGTGAACCCTTGAATCTCGTTACCATGAACATGCTCTCCAACTTCTTCTTTCGGGCTCGAAGCCTCCATTTACAACCGTCGTCCCTTCTCATACAATTAATGGACCACAACAGTGGGTTGAACTCTACAATAGTGAAGTTGCAATGGTTTTTTACATGGTAAGACTTCACTGCTTGATTGACATTTGCTTTGGTCCTGAATCTCATGTCCCTATAAAAATCATCACTACTGCTCAAACCACTTCAAATATCGGTTTGCTCCTGCTCGAAATAAATGTAACCACTATCACCCCCATAATTGTAATACGAAACAGGATCTCTAATTGGCATGGTAGGTGGTTCAGCCTGCTCTGCTCGATATATTGGCTATCTCAAGTAGGTATGTATGCTTGGAGACTCATCTTCTACTACTTCATCTCCCTCATTCTTAACCTTCTCATTTTCCTCATTGGAACTCTCCTCATTATCGTTGTTGTCCTGCTCAACACCTATTCCACCATCGGTGTCAATTGTAACCTCCACTCCTACATGAACTATGTACGGATCCTGTGTCTCTGGTTGTTGTAACACTGGAGTAATTGCTCTATCTATTTCATCCTCATTGTTCACTTCCATTAAGGTTGGAATTGAGGATTGAAATCTCGACGGCTTTGGCTACATTTCTATAATGTAATGTGACCATTATGGCTAATTTCTTGTATCTAATGTCTGCTTCACCAAGGGGCCTCCCGAATTATCAGAAATTCTGATGAATAATTGTTGTATGCCATGATCTCCATATGATTCAACCGTTTCAATAAAATTTTCAACATCTTTATCGTCTCTGATTGCCATCAACGCATAACATGTATTGCCCCCATATAACCTAAGATGTCTGTGAATTATCTCAACCCTTACTTCGATTGGATCAACTTCAATGCTGCGATATATTTTGTATAAAAATTCGTTGTACTTGACATTTTTCTTCATTTTCAACTTCTTTATCGAATCCCTATCATACTCCGCCCCTAGTTTCCAGCCACAATATTTCCAAATGCATAGATCATCAATTTCACGTAATAAGCCATTTTCCCCTACCCATAATATATATAAATTATAAGCTTTTTAATAAATATGACAATTTTCAATAACAACATTCTAAAAATTTTAAGAAAAAAATTAATTTCCATAATATTTCAAATATTAAATTTCCCCCATTATTGGCAAATGATTTATTCCTAAAACTTTGTCAGATGTTATTTCTTAATAACATTTTCGCTACTAAAAATTCCAATCATTTTCGTTTGATTTTACAAAACTGTAAAAAATATTTCACATTCCAAATATTACAATTTTTCAAGCACAAGAATTTTTTTATAATTTTCAAAAATATTTATACAAAAAAATTCAGAATAATATTTATAAAAAAAAATTACTTGTCATTTCTCCTTTAATTTTAATTTCAATTTTCTTCCAATTATTTCCAAATTTTTTTTCAAATATTTTGTTCGAAATTATTTTTCAATTATATTTTTCCACTAAATATTTCAAAATTTTCGTATAATACTACAAAAATTATTTCACATTCTGCATATTTCATGTTCTTTACGGTAGTCAATCCTCATTCTAATACAAAAATTAATATTACATGTTACACATGCAACATCTATATAAATCATATTTAATAAATTATAATCTAATAATACCAAGTAATCTTTTATATAAAATATACAATTATACTAATATTTTTCTAGAATCTTACATCAACTACAAATATAAATGAAAACACAGATAAAAAGATTTCAACTTTTATAAAAGAAAAAAAAACCACAACTAAGATTAACTATTCAAAAACACTTTAATCTAGGCAAATATTTCTTTCCTATTCAAAAACACTTTGATCTAGGCAAATATTTCTTTCCTGTGCAAAATCACTCCTTCTTCTTTCTCTTTCTTACATGTGAACGAGAGAAAAATGAGATCTGGCTTAGTAGGTATTTTGTGTTTATTATGTGTTTCCATGTATTTCATATTTATATTTTTCAGTTTTTGTACTGTTATCACATGTTTATAAATCAACGGTAAGTGTAAATCAAATAAAAAATTGGACGGTGAGAAGTGCATGGGTGATGTACTGAAGGCGCAGACCGGGTTTTACGCCTTTAGCCTTCAATTTTTGCATATGTCTAAAGTCGCATACGTGATTCGCACATTCGCAACTTATTTTAGGAATATGTTTTACGGATACAATATTTACGTAATTTTTTTTAAAAAGCAATATTTAAGTATGTAATATAAAATTTTTTCATAAAACTTTATGATTTTTAAAAAAAAAAATTCATAATTTTTTTTCAATAATAAATTTTCTTAAATTATTATTTTTTAATTTATTTTGAAAATTTTAAAAGTTTACATGAGAATAACAAAAAATAATTTATTAAATAATTTTCATAAATTTAAAACTTTTAAATATTGATTTAAATTTTATAAAACAAATCTTTTTAACAATTTATATTAAGGGTGTATACTTGAAATGTATCCCTATTATATTATATTGGAGGCATGTTCTCAGCACACACCTTCAATATAATATATTGAAGGTACATTCTAGTTGGGCCAATTTTGGCTCAACTAAAAACGCATTTCGAATCTATGTTTTAACTACCTATTTTTATAATATGTTTCTCAAGTATCCTATCTTGTAATTATTTAAAAAAAAAAAGAAGCATTATTTTAGTAGATTACTTGCCCCCAACTTTAATTTTAAGCCCGTATTAGAACAGTGGTGTAGAGTCAATGGCTGGAAAGCCGGAAGAAAGTTGTCCATGGCATTGCCCTAGGCGTAGTTTGTACATCAAAATTCAGAAATTGAGAATTGGGGGAATATAATATATATTCAAATCCGTTGACTTTTAACTACACGTTAATAATCACAGCAGTAGCAATTATTTAAAAAGCTCCTCTCCCCATTTAAACAGTTTTACATTTATCTTATTCATGTCCATAATAATAATAATAATAATAATAAAGGTAATTAAGTCATACTAATTTCACCCTAAACGTAATTTAATGACAGGACAATGAAGATGCCAAAAATTAAAAGAAACTTGTATAAGACATTTTGTTACTTATTAAGTGGTAAACCCACGTGGCCAAGGGACAAAATTTCTCAGATTAATTATTTCTTTTGTAAAAGTTCATGTAATATGATATATATATATTCTAATTTGTAAACTTGTTATTTTGCCTTGACCTTTATTTCCCCGAACAACCTAAAAGGT
>JBBMOL010002489.1:0-23939 GCA_037954665.1 Laguncularia racemosa | reverse complement strand
TGATGGGATCAGCTAGCATCAAGAGTTCAAGAGTCAAAGTCCAATGACCCGTTTACATGGTATTGGAGGTCCAATGACAAGAGCCAGAGCTAAGCGGATGAGAGAAGCTTTGCAAGGATTAGTGATGGAGCTGCAAGAGAAGGAACCGGAAGGAATGAAGGAATCAATAGGATCATACACGGCCTCTATACACGGCCGTGTATCACGACCGTGTATACTTACACGGCCTAACAGCACGGCCAGCGGCACAACCGTGTGTCCAGCCGTGTGTCCCAGTCGAAATTTCACAGATGAATACACGGCCAAAAGGCACGGTCGTGTATGAAACCGTGTACTGTGCTCGTCATATACACAGACACATACACGGCCTAGAGGCACAGCCGTGTATGAGACCGTGTACTTTGTTTGTCGCATGCCCAGCATCATACACGGCTTGGAGACACGGCCGTGTATGGAGGCCGTGTACTACGCGTGTATTTTATTATTTCTTAGTATAAATACCCTCTTGTCAGATACGCTAAGGTCAGATTATTACGGATATTTCATTATTGAATACACCTTTTGAGAGCTCTCTCTCTTTTGTTCTTTGCGAAAGAACTCTTTTCGATTTCTTCGATCTAAACGCTTGGGGAAGTCATCTTGATAACTTAGGTTTCAATCAACAGGTGTGGTTGGGGTCTAGTTCCGTTCATCGCTTGTTCAAGACGATTCTTGGGAATCCGATTTCAAATCACGATCGACGGGTTCTAGGTTTAATATACCTAGGGTTCGCATCATTTGGTATCAGAGCCTCGGCTTCTTGATTCAAGTAATTCTATCCTTTTCTATTATTTATCGTTGTCTTCAAAAAAAAAAAATCGTCTGGAAATTCGTTTCATATATATATCTTCAATTGTCTGGAAATTCGTCAGGAAATTGCTATTGTTCTGTTGTTGTTCTCGAATCCTCCTGAGCAAGGCAAATTCGTTGCCTTTTTTTTTTCCACTGCGGCCACTGCAAATCGCAGACAAATTAGCTTAGGTTTAAAAAAAAAAAAAAAAGAGAAGAAGAAGAAGAGAAATTGTATCAAAAAAAAAAAGGAAGAACATTTCAGTAATCCAGTATCTATATTTATCGTCATTCGTGGGTATTCATTGTGTCCCTATTGGAGTCCTTGTCCGTGTTTCCCTTAATTGGCTGTTGAATTGGAACCGTTTGTTTAAAAAGTGAGTTGCCTTAGTGGTTTATGTTAAAGAAATTTTGATTGAGTTCTGATCAAAGAGCCTATAAGAGCGAGTTGTGAGGACTATCTATTTAGTGAACGAAACACGAGTGAATTCACATCTTTGAGTGTAAACAGTGAGAGGAGAGAAGTGTGAGGTTTATTTATTTTATTTTATTTTTTTGTGTTATTTCTAACCCTTTTGTTGCAGCAATATGTCTGATCAAAGTCCTACTAATGGAGAGAAGGGAGGCGTAGATAAGAAATTGATGTTTGAGGCATTATTCGGTGAGATGAGAAAAATGCTGAGTGCTGAAATGGAGCAAGTTCATGAGAGGTTGGATAAGATGGAGCAGAGTAGGGAACCGTCAGGTAGTAATGTTGTGGGGAGAAGAACTAATAGGCATTCAAGAGGTGGAGTGAGTATAGAAGAGAATGAGGATACTGATTCAGGGGAATATGGTTTCATGAGGGAGAGAAGAGACACCCAACGGCGAGATGGTAATTTGGGTAGTATTAAGATGAAGATACCTTCCTTTCAAGGGAAGAATGATCTAGAGCTGTATTTGGAGTGGGAGAGAAAAGTGGACCATGTATTTGATTGCCATAATTACAGTGAGGAGAAGAAGATAAAGTTAGCTGCAATTGAATTTTTTGATTATGCCAGTGTATGGTGGGATCAGCTGGTGCGTAATAGGAGAAGGTATGGTGAGAGGCCTGTTGGCACTTGGAATGAGATGAAAACAATTATGCGGAAGAGGTTTATCCCTAGTCATTATTATAGGGATTTGCATAGGAAATTACAGGGGTTGACACAAGGGTCCAAAAGTGTAGAGGACTATTATAAGGAGATGGAGATAGCTATGATTAGAGCTAACGTGGATGAGGAAGATGAGGCTACAATGGCTAGATTCCTCAATGGGTTGAATCGGGAGATCGCTGATGTAGTAGACTTACAACATTATGTGGATATTGAGGAATTGCTGCATAAGGCGATCAAGGTAGAGAAGCAGTTGAAGTATAAGGGGAATTCTAAATCTTGGACGACTTCTAACTCTTCATGGAAGTCAAATTGGAAGAAGAACACTGCAGACTCAAAACCAAAAGAGGATGCGAAGGCCAAAAGTTCAGTTACTTCCTCTAAAGGTAAATCTGACACTAAACCATTCACTAGAACTCGTGATGTCAAATGTTTCAGGTGTCAGGGGTT
Organism: Laguncularia racemosa; assembly: GCA_037954665.1. Classification (NCBI taxonomy): domain Eukaryota; kingdom Viridiplantae; phylum Streptophyta; class Magnoliopsida; order Myrtales; family Combretaceae; genus Laguncularia; species Laguncularia racemosa. The sequence continues at coordinate 21,528 of JBBMOL010002489.1, read as the reverse complement.
TGGACATATTGCATCTCAATGTCCAAATCAAAGGACCATGATCATTCGGGATAATGGAGATGTGGAGAGTATTAGTTCCAGTGATGACGACGTGCCACCATTGGAGGATTGTAGTGATGTGGACGTTGAGGGACCCGTGAGTGGGGAATTGCTAGTTACTAGGCGAGTCCTTAGTACTCAGCCTAAGGATGATGGTGAAGGGGTTCAGCGTGAGCATATTTTTCACACCCGGTGTCATGTGCAGAAGAAGGTATGCAGCTTGATCATTGATAGTGGTAGCTGTACTAACGTTGCTAGTACCTTATTGGTTGATAAGTTGAGGTTAAAAACTTCGAAGCATCAGAAACCATACCGGTTACAGTGGTTGAATGAGTGTGGGGAAGTGAAGGTGACCAGGCAGGTCCTTATTTCATTTTCTATTGGGAGTTATCATGATGAGGTGATGTGTGATGTAGTTCCCATGAGGCTAGTCACATATTGTTGGGGTGACCATGGCAGTTCGATCGAAGGGTAATGTATGATGGATACAAGAACCATTACTCTTTTGTTTTAAACAAGAGAAATGTGGTTCTAACTCCCCAGAAACCATGGGAGGCTTGTGAGGATCAAGTGAGGCTAGCAAAAGAGTTTAGAGAGAAACACTTGAGTGGACAAGAAAAGAGTGAAAAAGAGAGAAAGAGTGAGAGGCAAACACTTGTGAGCCAAGAGAGTGAAGAGCTTAACACACTGAGTGGAGAGAAAATTGCAGGAGAGAGTGGGGTTGCAAGAAAAAGTGAGGTTAAGAGTGCAATAGTGGCCAGGAAACAACTACTTGTACTCATGTACAAGGATTTGTATTTTACTACTACTAACCTTAACTCTTCTTTGCCAAGTGTGGTTGTGTCTCTTTTGCAGGAATATGAGGACTTGTTTCCTGAGGAGGTACCAAAGGGATTGCCTCCAATAAGAGGCATTGAGCACCAGATTGACTTTATCCCGGGTGTTTCCATTCCTAATCGGCCAGCTTATCGGGCCAATCCAGAGGAAACTAAGGAGGATCCAAAGGCAGGTTGATGATCTAGTAGAGAAGGGGTTTGTGAGAGAAAGCCTCAGTCCATGCTCAGTTCCTGTCATCCTGGTTTCCAAGAAGGATGGAACATGGCGGATGTGTGTTGACTGTCGAGCAATCAACAAGATCACAGTTAAGTATAGACATCCTATCCCTAGACTTGATGATATGCTTGATGAGTTGCATGGTGCCTGTTTGTTTTCCAAAATTGATTTAAAGAATGGTTATTACCAAATTCGCATGAAAGAGGGAGATGAGTGGAAAACGGCTTTTAAAACTAAACATGGTTTATATGAGTGGATGGTAATGCCTTTTGGATTAACAAATGCGCCTAGCACATTTATGAGGTTGATGAATCATGTTCTTCGCGTTTTCATTGGAAAATTTGTTGTTGTCTACTTTGATGATATCTTAGTTTACAGCACGACTTTAAATGAACATGTTCAGCATTTACAAAGTGTGTTTACTGTTTTGCGAGAAAACAAGTTGTATGCAAACTTGAAGAAGTGCACCTTTTGTATGGAATCTGTGGTTTTTCTTGGATTTGTTGTAGGTGTAAATGGGATTTCTATGGATGAAGATAAGGTGAAGGCGATCAGGGAGTGGCCAACACCTAGGAACGCCGTGAGGTCAGAAGCTTTCATGGATTAGCAAGTTTTTATAGGAGGTTTGTTAGGGACTTTAGTTCTATTGCTGCTCCTTTAAATGATCTTGTTAAGAAGAATGCTGAGTTTAGGTGGACTAAAGTGCATGAGGAGGCTTTTAATGCGTTGAAAGGTAAGTTGACTAATGCACCATTACTTATTCTACCTAATTTTGAGAAAGTTTTTGAGATTGAATGCGATGCTTCTGGGAAAGGTATCGGTGGTGTTTTGATGCAGGAATCCAAACCAATCGCTTACTTTAGCAAAAAACTCAATGGCGCAGCATTAAATTACCCAGTCTATGACAAGGAGTTATATGCTTTGGTGAGGACCTTGCAAACTTGGCAACATTACCTATGGCCTAAGGAGTTCATCATTCATTCCGATCATGAGAGTTTGAAGTTTCTGAAGACTCAAGGTAAGTTGAACAAGAGGCATGCAAAGTGGCTAGAGTTCATTGAGACATTCCCGTATGTGATTAAATACAAGCAAGGAAAAGAGAATGTGGTGGCTGATGCACTTTCTCGAAGGTATTCACTTTTGACTTCTTTGCATACTCGATTGCTTGGATTTGAACTCATTAAGGAATTGTATGAGACTGATGCTGATTTTGGTCAAATTTGGGCTGCTTGTGCTGAGTCTGGATATGCTGACTATTATAGGTATGATGGGTACTTGTTTAAGAAAGATAGGTTATGCGTGCCTAAAAGTTCTGTGCGTGAATTGCTTGTGAGGGAAACACATGGGGGTGGTTTAATGGGACACTTTGGTGTTGCAAAGACTTTGGATATTTTGCATGAACATTTTTATTGGCAAAAAATGAAGCGTGATGTGCAAACTATGTGTGACAAGTGCATTACATGTAAACAGGCTAAATCCAAAGTAATGCCCCATGGAGAATACATTCCATTACCCGTGCCTAATCAACCCTGGACTGACATTTCTATGGATTTTGTGTTAGGGTTACCACGGTCTCAAAGTGGAAAAGATAGCATATTTGTTGTTGTTGATAGGTTTAGTAAGATGGCTCACTTCATTGCCTGTTCTAAAACTAATGATGCACAACATATTGCTGATTTGTTTTTTAGAGAGATTGTGCGATTGCATGGCTTGCCTAATTCTATTGTGAGTGATAGGGATGTGAAATTCTTGAGTCATTTTTGGCGTACTTTGTGGAATAGGCTAGGCACTAAGTTGTTGTTCTCTACTGTTGCACATCCTCAAACTGATGGTCAGACCGAAGTAGTCAATAGGACTCTTTCAACCCTGTTGCGTGCTATGATTCATAAAAATTTGAAACAATGGGAGCAATGTCTATCACATGTAGAATTTGCATATAATAGGACTGTGCATTCCACTACATCTTACTCTCCATTTGAAGTTGTGTATGGTTTTAATCCTTTGACTCCACTAGATATTTTGCCTTTGCCTGCTAATGAATTTGTTGATCTTGATGGAAAGAAAAAGGCAGAATTTGTGCAGGAATTGCATGCTCAGGTTCGGGCTAACATTGAGAAGAAAAATGAGCATTATGCTCGCCAGGCTAATAAGGGTTGTGTGAAAGTTGTCTTTCATCCAGGAGATTGGGTGTGGGTGCACCTGAGAAAGGAGCGATTTGCCGAACGGCGAAAATCTAAGTTGCACCCTAGGGGAGATGGGCCATTCTAAGTGTTGGAACGCATCAATGATAACGCTTACAAGATTGACTTACCAAGTCACTATGGTAATGTAAGCGCAACTTTTAATGTTTCTGATCTTACTCTTATGATGCAGGTGATTCGAGGACGAATCTTTTCGAGGAAGGAGGGAATGATGGGGATCAGCTAGCATCAAGAGTTCAAGAGTCAAAGTTCAATGACCCGTTACATGGTATTGGAGGTCCAATGACAAGAGCCAGAGCTAAGCGGATGAGAGAAGCTTTGCAAGGATTAGTGATAGAGCTGCAAGAGAAGGAACCGGAAGGAATGAAGGAATCAATAGGATCATACACGGCCTCTATACACGGCCGTGTATCACGACCGTGTATACTTACACGGCCTAACAGCACGGCCAGCGGCACAACCGTGTGTCCCAGTCGAAATTTCACAGATGAATACACAGCCAAAAGGCACGGTCGTGTATGAAACCGTGTACTGTGCTCGTTATATACACAGACACATACACGGCCTAGAGGCACAGCCGTGTATGAGACCGTGTACTTTGTTTGTCGCATGCCCAGCATCATACACGGCTTGGAGACACGGCTGTGTATGGAGGCCGTGTACTACGTGTGTATTTTATTATTTCTTAGTATAAATACCCTCTTGTCAGATATGCTAAGGTCAGATTATTACGGATATTTCATTATTGAATACACCTTTTGAGAGCTCTCTCTCTTTTGTTCTTTGCGAAAGAACTCTTTTCGATTTCTTCGATCTAAATGCTTGGGGAAGTCATCTTGATAAACTTAGGTTTCAATCAATAGGTGTGGTTGGGGTCTAGTTCCATTCATCGCTTGTTCAAGACGATTCTTGGGAATCCGATTTCAAATCACGATCGACGGGTCATAAACAAATTAAGCAAATAAAAGAACGAATTTTCATTCATCAAAATAAGTATATTAAGTAGATATTGAAAAAGTTTGGATATGAAAATATAAAGGAAGTAGCTATCTCAATGAGTTTGTCTACTAAGTTAGATCTTGATTCTCAAAGTAAGACATCAACGAGAAATTATATAGAAGTTTAATTGGTTCGCTTTTCCAAACCAAATATTTTGTTTTTTTTTTTTGTATTTATGCATTTAAAATAATCCAACTGAAACACATTTTAAAACTGTTAAAAGAATTTTCAAGTACATTGCATGCATTGTAAAATTAGGAATCTAGTATCCCAAAAATCAAAGTTTTGAATTAATTGGATACTTAAATACTAATTATGTAGGATATAAAGTCGATAGGAAAAGTACTTATCGTATTGTCAATTCTTAGAAGATAAACTAATTTCTTGGTCTTCTAAGAAGCAGAATTCAGTTACTCTTTTAACAGCAAAAGCTGAATATGTCTCAATTGGAAATTGTTGTGTACAAATTCTTTAGATAAAATAGCAATTACAAGATTAGGGATTAATTTATAAAAATATTTCTATAAAATATGATAATACTGGTGCTATAAATTTGACAAAAATCCTATGCACCATTAAGGATCAAAACATATAGAAATTCAACATCACTTTATTAGGGAATATGTTGCAAATGGAAATTATAATATTGAATCCATTTCTACCAAAAACCAATATTCGAACATTTTTACAAAACCTTTAGATAAAAAAATATTTGAATTTTTGAGAAATGAAATTGGTATGTATAATTATTCTTAATTTTTTTATTTTATTGTTATGTTGTATTTTTTTTAATAGAAATAATGGTAAAAAATTAATAAATATCTATATACATTATTTAAAAAAATAGGGAAGCTGACATATTTACATAGCCATTGAAGTACACTTCCCCAATTCTCCTGAATCAGAACTGATTCAAAAAGTACTCATTATCTCTTCACTACTATAAATAGAATCCATTCCAATTCTGAACGTCATCACGTTTGAACTTCTGAAAAGAAATCTCAAACTCTCTTCAATTTCAATTTCAAAGCCCAAAAATGCCTCTAAGAAGATCCTTTAGAATGGCGACTAAGGGCATCAAATCTAAAAAATCAAAGAAGTAACTCCATTAAGGCGAATCAATTGATTTTAGAGAAAATGGTATCTATAGATGAGAGTGAACAAACAAGAGAGAAATTAGGTTAAAGAAACTACAAGACCTGATTAAAGAAATGCCTGACAATGAAGAAAGTGAAAAGTGAGGAAGTAGCTAGTGAAATAGAGCTGTTAGAAACAAAGACTCTGTGACTAAGATCGACTCTGGAAATATGAAGAAAATGAACTAGAGTTGGAAAAAAAGGGGAAGAACGAAGAAGAGGAAATCTTCTATTAAGTTAACCTCTAACAACTCTCAACCAAAAAGATGAAAAGAACTTCAAGTAAGGTACTGGAATGTTTTTTTGTAGATTTTAAATTTTTTAAAGATAACGGTTTTTACTAAGATCATCGGCTGAATAGGATAGGATGTAAAAATTTGTGTAGATAATCAATGGAGCTGATGGTGACTTAGTTAGAGAATTTTATGATAATTTGGAGATGTTGGAAGATTTACTATTCATATAAGGAATTTTAGGAAAAATTGTCAAAATTACTAGGAAAAATCTCATTGAATGTTTTGAGATGAAGGATGAGAAGGATAATGGAAATTTGATCAATCTTTTTGGAAATGAGATTTTTTAAGGAAATAAATGATGGAGTAGGAAATTTCGTAGAAAAAGATTTATTTTCAATAGATTTTAAATTTTTAGTGAGACTTTGGCGTAAAATTGTTACAAATTTCATAGCTTAAGAATGGAAGCATAATGTCATTTTCTAAAAAAAGAGGTAGTTTTAAATCTTAGTAATTAAAAGAAATTTGGAAATTAATATGCCAAGTAAAATGTTGAAGCATATGTGGAGGAAACAAAAGGATACAAACCATATGGAAATCTTTTGATGAAAATGTTCATGTTAAAGAAACTTAGTTACCTAAAGAGACAAAAAAATCGATCGAACTAAAAAGGTTTTAGTGAAGTAAACTTGAAATTTGAACATTTTAGTGAAAGCAAATTTGGTTCTCAAAAAATGGAGCATAGTATAGACATCCGAAATTTAATGGGGTTTTAAATTTGACTGGAAGAAGGTAAGAGCAATTTTGAGGGGGAGTTTATGTTGAATTTCAAAAAATGGTTTAGAGCTTTAAAATCGAAAAGGAAAAATGTTTACCCCATAGGGAGCAGGGAAGGAAGTAATGAAGGAGAGAAAAATAAGAAGAAAAATATGATGTTCGAACTAGTGGGGAAATTTGAAATAAATGAAGGAAAGAGGTTCTTGAAGATGATGAGTCAAAAAGTGACTCGGAAGGTATTCCAAGTGATACCTAGAGAATCTTCAAGATTGAACCTTCAGGCAAACCCCTTTTTGATCTGTGGAGAAAAAGTTTGACAAATTAAGAAGGATCTTCAAAAATCAATGATTAATGCACTAAAAGGTTTTGAAAAACCTTATTCAAAAGATCGTGAGAATAATCCTCATTCATTAGATAAATCCTTTGAACCAATAAAATCATCTCTCCAAAATAAAGTACTGCTGCTCTATGAACAAATGTGGTATAGGAACATCATTTTACACTTACTTCTCCTACTAACCTAAAATGCTAAATCATCAGATGCCCCAAACCCTTCACTTAAGACAATGAAAATGAATCACACCGAAACTATAGCTTATTTTAATAGGAATCAGACTTTTCCAAGACCTATCACCAGGGCCCGAGCTACGGGTCCCCCGAATTAGTTATGGGGGTTTTGCTAGAGAAAGCTAACCTTGAGAAGTCTAACTCACTTTCTACATCTTTGCACTATAATTTTGATGCATTTCAGTAGGTTCATTTGTCAGTCTTACAGGATGCAAAAAACCCTTACTACTGAGTGAATTAGGGTTGTCAACGGAACCTGATTCAAAAGCTTCTTTGAAGACCGGCATCATGAAAGCCCATTTTTTTATATTTACTTTTTATGAACTATTTTTGGTTGTATTTTGGTTTGGGACACTTTTATTTCTTTGTAACTTGCATTTAGGGTTAGCCATCTTAAAAGGTGGCAAACTTGTAATTTTGAGCACTTTTTAACCTAGGAGTAGCAAGTATAAATAACTTGCTTAAGAGAGGGTTTGAAGGCTTATCATTTTGCAGATTAAACACTACATTCACATGAGAATTAGGGTTCATCCTTGATTCCAAACTCTTATCATTTCAATCCTAAGAGTTGAAATTGTGGCGAGTGCAACATTTGAAATTGTGGTTATATCAATTTCATTTTGTTGTGATTTCTTTCTTCTCTAGTGTGTCATATCTAGGTTGAATTGAGATAGTTCTTGGTTAGAAATACATTTTTATTCACGAATTCTTGTGTTTATTTGAAATATTTATCAATTTGATTCGGATCATCATTGAAGATTACACTTGAATCGTTTTTCTTTTCTATTGGAAGGGATTCTTATAATTAAGGTTTTCTTTGTCATTTGTGGATTATTTGCGTGGATTATAAGAGATTAGGGTGTTTTTAGAAGATATTTTTGATTGTGGTATTCTAATTATATCATTGGATATTTGGATTTCATCATTTCTTTATTAGGGTTCACGTGAAAAGTGCCTTTGTGGATCCGATTTTGTTAGACTTGGGGATTGTTTTTCTTAGTCTTTTGATTTTGCTTCTTAGTGGAATTAGGCACATCATTAATTTCCTATCAACCTTTGGACTTCAAGAAATTTTAATCTCAACAACCTAAAGATACTCTTACTTCAAAGAAAACTAGAAGATTTGAAAAATGTGCTAGAAAATCTGTTAAGAAAAACAAAGAAAAATTAGTTAAAATGTATACTATTAAGACTATTCATTTTTTTTTTTTTTTACTTGACATTTGCTTTAATGATTTAATCTATTTTGTTTCTATTGCTGATTCATGTTATTTGTTATATTTTTTATTATTCTCTCTTTTTGCTGATAACAAAAAAAGGGGGGGAATTATATGTAACAAAATTGTGTGAAAAAAGGGAAATTTGAATTATGATATTATAAAAGAAAAAAAAACTTTAAAAAACATAATATGTGTGGAAAACGAATGTGTTAAAAAAGAAATAAAAAATTTTTTTTTTATAAAGGGGGTTTTGTTATCTTTAAAAAAGGGGGAAAATTTTAAAAGTTCTCTTAATGATAATTTTGAAAATAAAAAAAACTAAGATTTTAGAAAAAAAAAAAACTGGGGTTAAATTAAATGTGGATGAATAATAAATATGAATTTTAAACAAATTTTATTTTCAAGCTCCCCCAAAATTTAAAAAGGTAACTTGAAAAGAAAATAAAGGGACAAAACTAGAAAAAATAAATTTTGTTCTTAACTTTTAAGCTTTCAGTTAAAAGGTTAAACTCAAAAAACCCCCTTAAAAAGTTTAAACCCCAAAAGGGTAGAGGCTTATAACTTTCAAGTTTAAGGGGGAAAGTAATTTAAAAAAGAATAGAGATTGGCTGGGAAAAGTAAATTGCTTTTGGGACTTAAAGCTTTCAATTAAAAGTCTTTAAAGGTAACTCAGAGAGTATCGTAAAAAAGTGACTTAGAGGTAGCCCTGTTACACCCAAGAAACAAAAACATGTTGGAAGAAAGTTTAATTTAAATTGTTTAAAAAAATTAAAAAAGGTCGGGTTTAAAGTGAATGTATTTGGGAAATTCTTTTCCCAAATGTTCCAAAAAGGGTTGGGTTTAAAATTATCTGGGATTTATTTTTTATAATAATTTTTAATTATTGAAATTATTATTGGTCTGATCTGAGGAGTAAAGATATGTGTAGGAATTATATTTTTTAAAAAATTTAAAAAAATAACAAATTGGGGGGATGGAAACTACTAAAAATGGAAAAACAACTGAAATCTATTTTCAATTTTAAAGGGGGTTAACGGGGCTGTTAAAAATTATTTTGTTATGCAGTAAAAACAAAAAACCCAAATTTTTTTTTTTAATTTGTATTTGAGTAAATTAAATTTTAAAATAGGAAAACCAAAAAAAATTTCAAGTCTCAATTCACCCTTTGCAGCCATTTTGAAAAAAAATTTTAAAATACCATCTTAAGCATACAATAAAAAAAGGAGAAAAAAAGGAAATAATAGATTTAAAAACACAACACGAGAAAAATAGACAAAATTTAAAATTTATCATTAATTTAAAAATTTTTTATTTTTTGAAACAAAAATTGTGGGGGACTACATTTTCTTTATTCCTTTTCTCTCTGATAGTTTTTGTATGAGCATATTACAAATGGGCCTTTGGGTTTGTTTTTCCCCCAAAAAAATAGTAGGGTTTGACAAAGTGAATTGTGATAGCTATTTTTAATTTTTTAAATTTTATGATTAGATTTTGGGGAAAAACCCCGGGTTTATGGAATATTGGGCCCCGATTTAGAGCTAAAAGACGGAAATGAAATCAAGATAAAAACTTTAGGAAAATTGCACATCCTATTCTTACTTTTCTTTTCTTTTTCGAGCATTTAATTATTTTTTTGAAATTCCCAAAATAATGCAAAGGGCCAAAATTTGCAAGAAAAACAAATTGGGGATTTAAATTTTTTTTTTTTTTTTTTGTTAATTTTAATTTCCCAAATTTTCACCCCCTTCTTGGAAACTTTTTAGGACCAAAAAAAACCTTTTGCCTTTAAAGGGTGCCCAAAACTATTGGCTCAACCTAAGGAGTTGTAAAGCTCTTAAAAATATTTTTAACCCCCTAGATAAAAGTTTGAACCACTTAGGTAGACAGCAGAAACCCTTTAATATTGGGGTTTCTGTAATTTTTGTAGGGTGAATTTGGCAAGAGCTTTTGAAACCCAAAGGGTTTGGGATATGAAAACCCCTTCCTAGTCAAAGGTTTTCTTATTTTTGGGGGGTCCCAAGTTGATAAAGAAACCCAAAGCCCTCTAAAGCACTTCTTATCAAGTTTAAAAAAAAAAATCCCCCAAAAAGAATTGAAAACTTAGAGCAACTTGGGGAAAGATTAAGGAAAGAAAGAAAAAAGGACCCTCGGGTTTTTTTTTAGTTAAAACAATCCCCCTTTCTTTAAAGGGGAAATTTGTAAAAAGGGGCCCCTTTTATTTTTCTTTGGTAAAAAATTCCACAATTGAAATTTTTGATGAAAACCCTAGAAAAAATGAAAAAACTTAGTATTTTTAGTTTCTAGAAAACCCTTGCTTAGCGTCTTTTAAACCCATTCCCTGCAAGGTTTTATGGGAAAATCTCGAAAAAGGGTATTACCCTATGGTATAGAGGGCCAAAAAGCCAAATTGTACTCAAAGGTTCAAGAAGTTTGGGCAAAGTTTTTTGCTAAAAATTTTTGGCAAACCGAAAAGGGAGTACAAAAGCATAGCTTTTCCTAAACCCCCAAAAAGAAAGGGTTTAACCAAAGCATTTACGTACAAAAATTTAAATGATTTTCAAGGTATGATCAAAAACCCCTAACCCCAATTTAGCATAAATTAAACCCTTTTTGTTTCTAAAGAGTCCCCAAAAAACTCCTTTCTTTTTTTCCATTATGAAAAACCCCCCCCAAATTGTTCTAATTTTCCCAAGAAAAAGGTAGCAAAAAAACATAAACCTTTTTGGATGCCATGTAATGTTCCCCCCTTTTCCCTAAAACCCCAATTTTTAATAGGGAAGCCAATAAAAAAATAAGCCATCCATTAGGGAAGTTTGGGCCCCTTGGGCCATGGGGGGGGAAAGCAAGCCTAAAACCAAAGGCGTCCCAAATTTTAATCCCCCATCTTTTTTTTAAAGCTTTCACCCCCGCTCAAAAACCCTTTAAAGGGGAGAGGTGCTAATGGAGGTTTGAGACAGGGGGATTTTACCCTGACTAGAAAAGGGGTATGAGGGAAGCCCCAAACCAAAAAGGCCCTTTAAAAAATTTTTGCATTTTCCCATAAAGAGGGGGGGACCAAAAATAAATGACTATCTTAAAAAAAAAATGTTCCCTTAAAAAAATATTTTAAATGAGATCCCCTAAAGGGTCATATCGAGGGGAACGGAAAAATCAAGGTAAAGATAAAAGGGCCCAAATGTGCTAAACCTTAGATGTTAGTACCAAAAAAAAAACATAAAACCCGGTCTCCCCATATTTAAAGGGCCCAATCATAAGGGGGGCAAAGTGTTCTCCCCCCATAGGGCCCCTACACTAATTGCCCTTTTCCAAAAAAATGCTTAGCCTTCAAAATAAAAGGCTAAAATAGCCCTTTCCCCTCCCCCTCTTTTTGAAGACCTTGAAGGGTAATCACCCTTAAATGATCCCCTAGTTTCCAAATTTAAGAAACCCGATTAAAAGTGCAAAAAATTTTTTGGTTTTTAACAAGGGAAGAGCTTGGCAAAGATCATTTTCCAAAAAAGGTTTTTAACCAAATGTAGTTTGTTGACCAATTTTTAGGTTAGATAACCATAAATTTGTAAGTTTTAAAACAAAAAAAATGTAAAGGCTTTAATTTCATCCACTCTGTAGATTTCCCCAAGACCAAAAGTACCCTAAGAAATTTTTAGTAATTTCCTTTTAAGCGATCAAGGCCCCTTTAAAAACCCCATCCAAAAGGAAACCATAACAAAATTCCCCGGGCCCTTTTGGCTTTTTCCTTTAAAACTTTTTGGAAGGCAAATTTTCCCCAAAACTCGTTGGGGTTTTGTGTTTAGTGGAGGGCCTATAAAGCTACTCCGAGTTTTTTCCCCAAAAAAAGAAGGTTTTTAAAGCCTTTAGGGGCCACAATAAAAAATTGGTAAGGAGTTGAAGGGAGTCGCTGAAGCCTTAAGGCAAAGAAACCGGGGTGAAACCTAAAACTAGTCCCCTAGATCTTTTCCCTCAAAACCCCTTAAAGTAAACAATCCCTTTCGCTAGTTTCCTTTCATCTAATGTAATTTTCTTCATTTGGTTTCCAACGGAGATCCCGGAACAAACCCCTAAGGGTGATTTAACCACCAAATCTGACCATCAACGAAGGCTACAAAGGGGTAGAAAATTTGGCACATAAATTTTTTGAACAAGCAACAACATTTTGGAAGAGGAAGTTTAAAAACACTTGTATGGGATTTGGGAATGTTAAAAGGGTATTCTTGCCGCTTGTAAACAACCCTGTAAAAAAAAAAAGGGTAAGGGGAAATGCCAACGTGTATAGGTTCATAAACCTTAATAAGGTTGGGTTTAAAAGGGTTGTTTTTTCTTGCCTTGTTTAGATTTGTTACTAAACCCATGGGCCCCAAATTTTACTTTCCCACTCAAATTTGTGGAGCCTTTTTGGGGCACCCCCCAAAATCCAAAATGCAAAGCCTGACCCAAGTTTTAAAAAAAAGTTTTATCTTTCCAATTTGGAAAACCTTTTGGGTTTAAAGTGGGCCATTTAGTTGAAAAAAGCTGAACCCACTTATTAACAACTAGTGTCCAAATATTTAACCTTAAATTAAAATAGGGCATTAAAATTATGTAGACAGCATTTTTGTAAAGCCCAAAGTTTTAAAAAGATCACTTTAAAGGGCCTATTTGGGACTTTCCCAAACCTGGGCAAGAATAAAAAATTTGGGCTCAACCAGGGGAAAATGTATTTTTTAGAGTTTCAATTGAAAAAGTTAATAAGCTTAAATGGTCCCCAAGGGTAAGGGGGTTTGGGTCCCAAATTAGATTAATAAAGGGGGGGGGGTAAATTTGATTAATTACTTAAAATTTAAATTTTTTGGGCAAATTTAAAAAATTTTGACTAAAAAAAATCAGGGTAAATAAAAAAAAAGGAAGAAAAAATGTGTGTAAATAAAAATGGTAGGAAAAATGGGAAGGGTTTCAGAGATTTTTTAGGGGTTCCGCCTCGGGGGTTTCAGTCCTCTCTTCAGCTCCCCCCGGGGGGGGGCCCCCCAGTTTTTTTATTTTTCCGGTTGTGTTTCACTAACCCAAAAAATTTTGGGAAAGTGTACAAAAAAACCCTCGGTTAAGGCGAAGTCTCCCTGTTGAGTCTTTCTAGCTTCTTCAAAAAGCTAACACCCCAAAACTACGTGGGAAAAACTATAAATTTCCTTATAACGAAAGGGAATTTACGAGGGACAATGAGGAAAAATCAAATTTTCCTCTAAAATTTTGGTTTCAATGTATATGAAAAAAAATTTTGCGCTTGAAGTTGTATGACCCTAAATGAGATCCATTGATGGGAGTCAAGCCAGAAGATGGAAATTGGACCCTTCTTGAAGTGCCCCCGGGGGAAAACCATCACAAAAAACTCGAGCAAAACCGTTTAAAAGGGAAAGGCATTTTAACGGGGTTGATAAAGGATTTTCAGGGAAAGGTCGAAAAGGATTGGGGGGAAAACAGGGGAAGGGGAAAAGGGAAAGGGAAACCCAAAACCAGGGGAAATTGCCTTGTTTGTAAAAGCCCAAAAACTTTTTTATGGGGTTTGGAAAGGGGGGTGTCTTTAAAAGGGCCCAGGGCGTTTAGGAGTCGGGAGGTTCCCCAAAAAATCATACACGGTTAAAAAGGACGGCCATGTGGGGGTGTCAAGTTTTTCCCAGAAAGATACATGTTTAAAAGTACAGGGCCCGGGTGTATATACCCAAACGCTGGCTCCAAGGCCGCCGCCCTTTATTTAAATTTGCCACCAGCCTTCACTCATACGCCGGGGTTTTTTAGGGTCCCTTTTTTTGGGTTTTTTTCCCGCAATTTTAATTGTTGTTATGTTTTTTTGGGCCTTTATTGTTTTTAAAATTTTTTAAACCCCACTATAAAGCCCCTTAGGGTTTAGAACGAGGGAACATGAAAATAGAAAATATAAGTTTGAAAAACATTTTGAAAAGAAATACCTCTCTTGGTTTTTAAAAAATTTACTCTAGAAAATCGGATTTTCTTCCGTGGCGTTCATCCCATTTTACCCAATCGGTCTTTCACCCCGATTGTGCGTCAAACTAAATACCAAGGTTTTTGTCTATTATAGGCAACGGGCCGCTTTTTCCCCACTCGATTGTTTGGCATCTTGGGTGAAAATTCCAAAAGAAAATTGGTTTTGGGGTTTTTCTCACACGTTGGCGGGGGTTCGTATCAAAGCCTTTTCTTTTCGTGGGGTTTTTTTTTTTTTCACAGAAGTTCTTCTTTTTCTTTTTTTAAATTTAACACCCCTTTTTAAAAGAAAACCCATAACATTTTAATTGGAGTTCCACGTGACAGTTTTTTTTTTTTTTAAAATTTTTTTGTATTTAAAAAATTTAAGTTGATTCTGTTGGAGGGGAATCTGCTTCCGTGTTTCTTTGAGGGGAAATAAGCTTGGTAAACAGTTTGCCCGGATTTTTTTGGAGATATTTTTTGGATAAATTTTTGTTGAAGATATCCCACATTGGGGAAACCCTTATTTGCGCCCCATATTTTGGGGAAAACCAAATCTTTATGTAACAACCATATTTCTTACCCTTATCTTTGTAACGGGCTAGATCTCCCAAAATATATCGCAAATATCTGATTTAAATCTTGATAAAACTTGTATTCTTATATGATCTAACTTTATCATAAAATAAAATCTTTGAATAAAATCTTGTAAAAAACTTTATGGGAAATTAAAACCCCATGATATAAATCCAACTTTAATAAAACACATCAAGTATATTATCCAAATATACTTGAACATGGAGCTAGGCCTTGAAAAATTTATTAAAAACTATCGATATAAAAATTAAAACGAATCTGGAAAAAATTCGTAACAGGGCTGGAAGGTTCTAAAAGTGCTTTGAAGCAAACTTGTCAAACTCTCCTAAATGTTATGAAGGTTCTAAAAGTGCTTCTAAAACAAACCTGTCAACTTTTCCTATTGTAAAGGTTCTGAAAGTGCTTCTGAAAGATTATCACGAGAAATACGGATACACTACACAACTTCTAAAACATCTTCTGTCAGAACAAAAATAATCTATATAAAATTTTTGAAGGTTCTAAACAAGCTTCTATCTCCTTGTTCAATTTAGAAAATTTACGTACTATTTCTGAAACACTTTGACAAGCTCAAACATACGTTAAACTTTTATTCCTCTTTTGTTAACTAAAAATAATTGAAAACTTAACATTCCCCCCCTTTTTTATGATAACAAAACACCATTAGATAGACAAAATAAAAAAACTTCATGTTCTAGCAAACATATATTATATAACAGAAAAGCATCATAAACACAATAGAATCATTATAAACGCATTGATCAAAAGCACAATAGTAAGCAGCATTGATCATAAACATTTTGTCAAAAAGCACTCATAAGCACAATAGAATCATTCTCCCCTTTTTGTAACGGGCAAAAGGATAACTCTCTTTTAAATCGTTTGCTAAAAGATAAAAGAGTCTTTATAACTTGTTTTCAAAACAAAAAAAAAGGGACAGAACTAAGATTTTCTGGATCTTGCAATGGGAGAGGTAGAGGAAGTGGTGGAAGGTTTTGGTAGAGGAAGGTTTTTCTGGTGAAGTATCCAAGTCGATGATATGTTTTGCTAGAGCGAACATAATCTGGAAATTTGGTGGATAAGAATAGCTTGATTTCACCATGAAGACTTGTGACAGATTGGGTGTTTTATCCGTCTTGGGGTCCCAAAGTCTTGAAAGAGTTAGTGACTGAATCTCCCATCTTCTCACTTGAGGACAAACTTGTCAAAAGCAATCCATTGTTAGATAAATCTTTTCTTGACTCTCGCACTAAACTCATCATAGAGAATTCTATAGGGGATGAAAATCAGTAAGCATTTTCTCAGAATTTTTCTTAATATCAGAAAGAATATCAGAGTTGTTTAACTTGTAACTCCGTCGCTTCTAGTCTCCTAAGATCAGGACCCTTGAAGAAAATTTAAACTTTTATTGTCAAAGTTGTCTTAACTAAATCTGATAGCTATGTTTCAAAGCTTCTCACATAATATTCTTCATTTGTTCCAAATCAACATTAGAGTAGCTTCTTTTATTCCCCTCTTCCCCGCCTTATCAGCATATGGTTGCTTTCTATAATTTGTTCCAAACTCTGTTCTAGTTTCTGAACTAGGTTCTGAACCCCTTCTTGAACAGGTATTGAAGAAGTTCTAAAGGAACAATTCTTTTCATATGCCTTTGATGGACCAAAATGTGCACCATCATTCGCATACACAAAAAAATCCTTAACAAAGATCAACATATGTGAAAACTTTTTTACTTCCCTCTTTAATTTATAGGTTTTAAGAGTGGTAGGAAAAAACTATCCCTTTTAAACCAAAAACAACCCATGGAACTTTCCAAATCCCAAACTTTCTTTATTTTCCCAAATTTTGTCAATGACTTAGAAGTCAGCCCCAATTCTTTCTATTAATCATCGCATGATAATTTGACTGTTTATGGAATTGAAGTAAAATGCCCCCTTGGACTTTTTAATTTCCCAAAAATAATTTGTGATGATCGGGGAAAACCCTTAAAATCAATAACCACGTTTTTTCCAAAATTCCCTTTGTAAGCCCCTTTAAATAGCAGAAAACAGATCTTTCCTAGGATTTTTTGAAATTTCCTACATACTTTTTAATTTTTCCCATGAAGTGTAGACATTTAAATTTTAACTCCCCTTAGAAATTGAAATGTTTGATAAACTTCCTGAAACTAAAACATTCCCTTCCCAAAAGACTTAAACTTCCTTTTAAATTTTTCACCATCGCCAAAAAACTAAAATTTGAGTGACAAAGTTCCTGCATCCTATGGTTTAAAGTTCTTCCAGTAAAAATCCAT
Organism: Laguncularia racemosa; assembly: GCA_037954665.1. Classification (NCBI taxonomy): domain Eukaryota; kingdom Viridiplantae; phylum Streptophyta; class Magnoliopsida; order Myrtales; family Combretaceae; genus Laguncularia; species Laguncularia racemosa. The sequence goes on along the minus strand of JBBMOL010002489.1, from coordinate 4,461 downwards.
TACTGTAAAAAATTAAAACCCCAAAAAAATACAAGAACACCCGTTTTTTTCCTTCAAAGAGATTTTGAAATTGGGGTTTCATTGATAATTCCTTTTTTTTTTTGTTTTGGTGTTTTCTTAGGCGGAGAGGGGGTTTCTTGAGAAACCTTTTCTTTCCCTTTTGAAGACGAGAAACTCATTTTTTTTTGGAAAAATTTTCTTGGGAAACCTTGATGTTTTCGAGTCGGGGAACTTGGTTCCCTCTATTGAAGGTTTTGATTTTTTTAAGATCTGAAGTTCATCAGAATCCAAAAGGGTTTGTTGGAGGTTTTTTTTTAAAAGGATTTTTGTAGAATTTTGAAGATTTGGGCCCCTGATTACAATGAGGAAGGGGGGAAAAATAGGAAAGAACGTTTGCAAAGAAAAAAAAAATTAGAGAAAGGGGAAAATAAATGAAAAGAAAAAAAATTTATATTTATTTTTAAAAATTGAATAAAGTTTTTTAAAATATTAAAAGGGTTTTCCGGGGAGAAAAAAAATTCAAAAAGGGTTACAAATTTTTAAATTCTTTCAAATAAATTCAAAATTTTCCCTTTTTCAGGGGTTTAGTAAAAATGTCTGAAAATTGTTATGGGTTTGGCCAAATTCAACTTTTATCCCCATTATGCACATGATCTCTAATAAAATTTTTTTAATTTTCTATGGTTTGACTAGAATGATGCACTGGTTTTTTTGTCAAATTTATTGCACTCGTGTTGTACATTTAATTACACAGTTTTAAATTTTTTTTAATCTTCAATTGTTGTTTTTTTCCCTAAAACTTGTGCACAGCAAAATTTCCAATGAAACATATTCAACTTCAATGTGGATAGGGCAACAGAATTTTGTTTTTTTGAAGACCCAAAAAATTTAAATTTTTCACTAGTGTAAACACCCATTTTTTTCCCTAGGGTCAATAAATTTTCAATATAGTTTTTTTTTCAATTTTTCCCAATTTTTCCCCAAATTTTTCTAATTTGCCTTAAAATAATAAAATGTTCAAAAAAAAAAAAAATAAAAAGGAAACACTTAATTTTGAAAAATGATTTCAGAAGGAATAATAAATAATAAAAATTTTTACAAATTTTGGAATTTTCAAAAAATACAAAAAAAGGAAAAAAGCATTGCTATATGCAATTTGCAAAAAAAAAAAAAAAAAAAAAAAAACAGGAAAATGGGCTAGCTAGTGGTCCGGACCCTGGCTAGGTGCGGCGCGGGGGGGCGAGGGGGCGTTCGAATCAGGGGGGGGAAAGCAATTTTGCGTTTTGGAATTTGCATTTTCCCGGGACTGGCAGCCTTGTTGGTGGGGAGGAAAAAACACGGGCCCGGGGGCGTGATCATCCCCCCCCTCGAGCCCCAGACGCCGGCGGGGGAAAAAATCCTATTTCGGCCGTTTTGATTCGTTTTTTTTCCAAATCCAACAGTCTTCACAGAAATAAAATAACATTATCTAATTGATCAAAAACAACAAAGACGAGGGATTTAAGAATCAAAGTCTTCCTTTTTAACGCGATCCCATTTAGCCTTCGATCGGAGGAAATCGAGCTTATCAGCTCGATTTTGAAGCCTATAAATGAGGGGAGGGAAGAAGCCCCAAACCAAAACGAATTGCGGGGGAGAGGAGAAAAAAGGGGCAAATCGGAGGAAAATCCCAAACCGGGGACCGCCCACCCGGGTTAAAACCGCAAGGGGGTTTTTTTGGGGTAAACCCCACCATCGACCAAGGACCCCCGAGAAGCTAGGTTCGGGCACTTCACCCCCCGCAAACGATCGCCGGAACGCCCTTGGGCGGCCCTACCCCCGCGTATCCGGACGATTGAACCCCATCCCCACCCCAACCCCCGCACGATGGATCAAGGTAAGTCGGTTTTCTAGATTTTTTTTTTTTTATTTTCTGGTTTTAAAATAATGTGAAAATAAAAAATAGAAAATGGAAAAAAAAAAAATAAAATAAAAATAAAAAAAATGAAAAAAAAAATAGAAATTTTAGAAAAAAAAAAAATAATAAAAAAAAATTTAAAAATGGGGGAAAAAAAAAAATTAAAGATAAAATTTTCAACAAAAAAAATATAAAAAATTATAAAAATCAAAAAAAATTTACAAAACTTAAAAAAAAAACCAAAAAATCATAAAAACTAAACAAAACTTTTTTAAAAAAACACAAAAATCATAAAAAACATAAAAAACTAAAATCACAAAAATTTAAAAAAAAAACCCAAGAATTAAAAAAAAAAAGTTTTTTAAAACTTAGAAAAAAATCATTTTCTTCCAAATAAACTAAAAAAGGGAGTTTTCCTCAAAAAAATTTTTTAAAAATCAAACAAAGTTTGGTTAGAAATTTTTTTAAAAAATCCCAAAAATTTTAAGAACATAAATCAAAAAGGGTTTGAAAAATTTAAAATTCACAACAAATTTAAAAGGGTTTTCAAAAAAGCGAACTACGGCTTGTTTGATCCTGAGTAGCAGGTACTAGGCCCCATTCGAGTCAACCCATAAAAAAAAAAAATGAAAAATCCTTTTTTCTGAAAAAAAATTCAAAGACATAACAAAAATTAACAGAAACACAATAAAAACTTTCAAAAGATAAACAATTTTTAAGAGATTAGGGGAAACCCGGCATGGTTTTAATAGGTTACCCTCCGGACCTAAAAACTCGGGTTTTTCCCTTTTTTCTCTTCTACAAAAACAGAAGAGGAAATAACGACGACTAGTAGTCCAAATTAAGACAAACCCCGCTCCTTTATCTTAATTCAATTTTTCCCCAACAGTTGGGTGGCGACTCCAAAAATCAAACGAAATTCCAAATTCAGTCGAGGATCTAGATTAGATGAGCATAGGTTTAGTTTAGATCGGATTAGGAATGGGAATCCAAAAATTAGACTCGACAGGATGGCGACTCCACTGGGGACCCATGCCAGTAGGCTAGCCACCTGATTCCTTTCAAATCGTTATCTTTAAGAAATGTGTTTCATTTTGTTACTCTGTTGCTAAACCTTTCAGGGTTTAGTTAGATTTTCAGTTTTTCTTTATTGTGGGGGCTTTGCATGCATATATCTGTGTGAGTAGATGCGGTCGAACTCGGACCGTCCTAGAAACCTAAGACGGGGGGCCATTGTGTAGGTTTCGGGCGAAGTGAGTTGATTCACCGTTCAGGACCGATTAGCTACCCCACCCTATGCTTCGATATGGCCTGAGATCCATTTCTTCGAAAATGCGGGAGGCCATAGAGCTCGGGAACCAGAATTAGAACCAACCTATTTGCATACATAACATCACAGAAGGTTGACAATTGAATGACAATGTATTGGTTTGTTGTTTTTTGGATGTTCAAGACTATTTCCCTGTAATGTTTTCATAGTTCTTGTTATAACTAGGTTGTTTCCTATTGTAATAGATGGCTAGCAGTGCAGTCGACCGCCTCCTCCGTCAAAGAAATTCGGGTGTACAAACCTTTGGACCCAAAATTGGTACTGGACCACTGGTTTACCTTGTATAACCCAGAGGAGCAAGCCTTCATCCAACAGAAGATCGGCCCCGTCCTCTCACTGACTAAGACAGAGGCGAATTTACCTATGGTCCGGGCCATGCTCCAGTTATGGGAGATCGAGCCCGCAGCTTTCTTCATCGGACCGCATGAGATCACCCCTACCCTGGAGGAGTATACCATTGCTACAGGCTCCAGCACTGACTGATCAGATTTACACGCCAGACCTTAAGGCCGGGCCAGCCGGTACCTTCAGCAGATTACTAGGCATCCGTAAGACAGCACTCAAAAAAGCCCTGGCAGACTGTAATGGGTATTGCATACGCATGGATGATCTAGAAGCCTGGTTTATTGCCCGAGAAGACAATAGGGATAGAAAGGGACATCCTGTGTGGGGACCCTAAGACTTACAGACAGAGAAGGGTGAAGCCTTCATCTTGACGGCCTTCGCCACTATACTGTTCCCCATCGGAACTTTCTATATTCACTACCGGGTTGCAGAGCTGGTAACCCAATTCCTGAAGGGAAAATCTTACACCCCGGCTCTCTGGCTAACAGATCCAAAACCGAATTTCCTCAATAAAAGGGGTCATGGCATCCTGCGCTCAAGCCTAAACCCTTTGCAATATGGTTCGAAGCCACCTAAGTGCTTCGGGCTGAACATGGTCAGAAAAACCCTACCCCAAAACAGTAGATCGGGTGGTTTCTTGTAAGAAAAGGTAAGCTACCCGCGACATTCCCAGCTACAGTTGGGTAGACTCTTAGAAGCCTTAGCGCCGAAGATATTCGGGGATAGCCAGGGGGAGTTGCTACAATAAAATCATCTTAACCTGCAGTAATTTCCAAGCAGTGCCTTTAATTTGGGGATCAACGGTGCATCGAATATCACCCAACTCCGTAGTCCCCAATTCGGTACCACCAAGACATATTTTTATCGGCCTTCACTCGAAGAAAGTTTC
>JBBMOL010002488.1:0-23941 GCA_037954665.1 Laguncularia racemosa | reverse complement strand
TAAAAAACGGACTAGCTCCCGGGTTTTTTGGGCTTAGTAGCAGAAGGAGGGGACCTTTTTGTGGCGGCTTGTGAGTTTGCAAATAAGGCTATCTTTTCACCCCAGGCTTTTAGGGCCTTTTCCTATTCCTTTTTTGGGTTTTTAAGAAACTTTCTCCAATTTTCTATGGGTTTTACCTAATCCGAGATTGTGAGGTGGTTTGGTTGGGGTATCGCTTCTCAAATACCTCATTTTACTCTTAACGCCTTTTTACCCCCGCATTTTTGCCCATTTTTATGGCAAAAGGGGCCCTGACTTCATGGCTTTCCCTATCCATTTTGTGAAAAGGGGACCTTTTTTTATTGGCACATTTTGGATGGATTTCTATTGCAAACCCAAAAGTTTCTTGGTTGAAAGGGCACTCATTTACATTTGTATCGTTATCACCCGAATGGATTTTAAACCAAAGGTTCTCAATCGTTGTTTGGGAGCAATTTTACGTTTTTTTGCCTCAGTTTTACCTTGTGCTTGGGCTTTTGGGTTGTTTGGGGGAAAGAGCATTCTTAAACACCTCTTTTACACGGTCGTGGGTTCCCTTTTTGAGGTGTTTATGAATGTAAGTTTTGACTTTACCTTTTCTTCTTTGGGTGTGCTTCTATTTTTTCTTTGCAATGATCTACCATCAAGAGGGGGTGTGAAATAGCCCCATTATAATTTAGAATCTCTCAATTTTCATATGTTTTTTTCTGCTAACAACACTGTCATCCTATGGAGTTTGTTGTGGGGGTTTCAGTGTTAAAGCTTCGATCTAATTCTAAATCTTCTTTTTTTTCTTCTTGTCTTCGAAGGTTGCCCTCGCTTTTTGGCCCTTTGCATTGGGGAAGGGATTGGTCCCGTTGCTTATAAGTGGCAATTGCCGAATGGTTTTTCCAATTCTCTGTTTTTTCCCTGTTCGCTATTGAAACATCATGGGGTGATTTCCTTGTTACTTCCTCCCCCTACATTCGCCGCTCGCATTTTGGTTTGTCATTTTTCTCTTCACGATGGCTAGGGAAATTCCTCAGTTTTTTGTTACTGGGCACGACAATCCGTGGAAGATCTTCCTGGAAGGATTTTATGCTTTTTGTCTATATTTCCTACATTCAACCCTTGGGGGGAAAAGGTTTTTTTTTCCGAGGTAGGTATTTTTTATTTCCCTTTAACAGTTAAGCCCATTACACATGTTACACAAAATGTGGAAAAAGGACCCTTTAAAGGGCCTAGTGCATTTGTTTTTTTAGAGATATTTTAATATTTTTTTTTATATTTCTTTTAGAAGTTTCCCCGGGAAATATCTAGAGACTTTTCAATGTTTTATAGGCAAAAAAACTATCTTGTAACTATCCGGGGGAAAGGAAAATTTCTTAGTTGATGCTTGAGCAATGGCTAAGAAGCTTCATAGCAGAGTTTGTACCCCCTTTCTTTTTCTTAAAAATCAACAAAATAGCCCCTCTTCTCTTTAACCCCTAAGTTGTAAAACATCCTCTTCAAGTAAAAAGTAAAAAGGGTTATATTGGATTTTCCGGTTGCCTATTGGGAACTATGAGAATGGAAAATAGGCTCTACGTGTCAACCAATAAAAAAGAAGAATGACATAATGAATGGGGGCATACTATCATGGTTATATCATCCATTTAGTAGGACAAAGATTCGGTAAAACTTGAAAAGAGTTTTTGATGGAACGGGTAAAGGCCAACATAGCAAATTTAAAGCTGAGCATGCTACATGCTAGCAATAAAAGCGGAGCTTCAATGTTTTAGAGGCCCTTGCAAGTGCTAAGAGTTTGAAAATGTATGGAAGTGTATCCTGCACCATGGACTTTATAGCGGCATTACCAAGGGCACGAAATGGGTATGATAGGATCTGGGTAATAGTGGACCAAGTAAGTTTGTCCGAATGTCTTCAAGCTTGGTTTTGCTTCCCCCGATATTGAATTTATTTTTATTTGGCTTGCTTACTATAAATTCAAAATTACAAAGAAACTCTAAGAATATATAAAGTCTAATAATTCTTTTACATTTGTTATGTTCAAACCCTTTTTACTACTACGTTATCGAAATTTTCTGTCTCCATTAAACCAAGATGAATAATTTATGCCTTTTTTTTTTTATTACCATTTAATTGCAAAAATTCTACCGTCATGAAAAGTTGAAAAATTATGGATATAATATGTTTTGTTGATGTTCATTTGCTTCCTTGCGGGTCTTTAAAATTTTAATAATATTCTAGCAGTTTTGAGAGCAAAATTTGTGATTTATAATTACAACTTCTGTAAGCTTCTTTGGTTGCCAATAACCAATCCACTCCAATGAGGAATAACATAAAAATTTAATTACCCTTTTTTCTTTTTTTTTTTCAACCCTTACAAAGGTACATTAGGTTTTTTTTTTTTTTTTTTCTTTTAATTTTTTTAATGATGCTTTACTTTATCATAAATTTATATGTTTCATGCTGTTTTTTATCTTACCTATACTTATTGTCCCCTTTTTCCTTCAGTTATTGTGGGGCCCAAAAAAACCAGCGCTCTCCATCTCTGAAAGGACACCTATTGATTTTATCAAAATTAACAAAATATGCAAGGAGTCTCCCTCTTCTCAGATTACCACTGATAAAAAACTAATTGTCCCATGAAGTAGGACGAACAATAAACGGGGAAATCAACACAAATTGAAGGAAAAAAAAAAAAACAAAATTGAGGAAACAAGCAAGATTTTTATGAGTACTTGATATGGTGGTTTGAAAAAGGTAATTAACCTACCAGTTTTATAATTTGGCATTTGTGTGTTTATTGGGCTAATTTTTTTTTAAATTAGTTTCTTTTTTATGTTTTCTCTTTCAAATGCAAAACCTCTAAAAAGAAAAGGGTTATTGTGTCAAAGGGTATTAATACTTATTTCCCACATGATAAATTATTTTTGATGTCTCTTTTCTCCAAAATAGTATCCGAAAGTAGTTGGCAAAAGAAAAAAAAAAAGTAATAATCTTTACAAAATGAAAAACAAATACCTCTAGGGGGCCCTTTACACAAATGCACCTCCCAGAGCAAAGGAAGGAAGCTTTGGTATTGACCTTTTTTCATCTAAAATTTCTTCTTTTAGAAAACTTCACCTTTAGATGGATTTCAATTGCTCCTTTAGTTGGTAAAAATAATAGTAAACCCAAACATTTTTTATGCTAAATTTGCTTCTTCTCACAGCACTCCCCCCTCCCCCAAACTCCTTACGAGCACTAATATAGGGGGAGGGCCCATGCAATTACCCCTCTTTTATGAACCTTTTCCATTTTCTTTTACCACTTTAAACCCGTAATCTACCACTGCTGGCTTTAAATATTTGTAGACTTACTATTTTTTATCAAGACACGCTTTTTCTACCATTCCTACATTATTGAATTATCGTATTACAGTTCCACCACCACAAGTTTTGCTTTTATAAATTTGGTTAGCTTGAAAATTGTTAAAATCTTGTTGATATTAATTTATCATAATACTTAGAAAAAAGTTAGTTTATTTATGTGTTTATTTTTCCTTTCCATTTCATTTTCATCATTTTATGTATCATGTGCGATTTATTGCACTTATCAATTTGTGTGGGAATTGTTTATTTAAAATAAATGATGGTATTCTCTATTTGAAGCATTTTAACTAATATGCCCATTTATTCGGTTTAGCCTCCATACCTCCAAAATTTTGTCCATCAATAAATCCACATGGTAATGTTATTATAAAAGAATGTGCTCCATATATTTTGCATGTGCTGACTTAGGGATTTTTTCCGAAGGCATTTTGTTCCCAACATTCAAAGATGAAATTATTGAGTTGGAAGGATGGTCTTGAAATCTTATATGACTCTTCACATTATAGATCTTTCTTAGAATTCGTTATTACATATAGCAAATGATTGAGTTTCGCAAAGTGAATATAAAAAGAGAAGCATTAAACAAAAAATGAATGAAGGCAAGTAGGCAACTGATTGAGATACCAAAGCTTTAAAATGTTGAAGGATAATTTTAATAATTGATTTACATGGCCATTATAAAAATTTGGATTATAAAAATTTTCCAATGAGATACAATTCACTAAATTAACAATTTTATTGATTGACTTACTTAATGTTTGTGTGTTTTTAGATTTTATAAAGTTTTGAATAAATAATATATTACTAAACAAAGATTATACATCACATGTAAACTACATCTAAAATAAAGGATATTCAACTCACACTATGAATTTTGAGAAATGAGTTGTTTTGGTAAAAAGTACTTCAAATTATTATTTTTCACATAATTCTATTTTTCAACAATTTATGTTCACAAGTTTCATCTATTTTCAATATTCAATTTATAAACTTCTATATCAATATAGATCATCTTATTGGGGTTTGTAATTCCAGTGTTTTTAATTTTTTATATTTTATTTTCCATAAAGAAACCTTTTTTTTACTAAATTTCTTTATTTTTTTGCTGGGAGGAGGGAACATAATTTAATAAAACCACATATGTTGTTATGGTTTTATTATTAGGGCTAATAATTGCTAAATATGATAAATTAAAAATATAATTTAAAAAAAAAGTTTGAAACATAGTACAATATGTAATATGAATATATGATTATAATATGGATAAATATATTATATTATAATTAAATTATTTATTAGTTTTTACTTAATTTATATATTTTTAATATTAATATAAATTAAATACGATTTAAAACACGAATAAATCCAACTATAAAAATGAACAACCCTAATTATTATGTTTTTTGGGGCTGGGTTTCAGTAAATAATTTACTTGATAAAAAAGGGAAGTTGAAAGTGCTTGAAATTAGCTAAAGTGAAAAGAAGATAAAGATATTGCATGGGACATGCGTGATGTGATAGATGTGAGTGTGAAGGGAGCGAATTTTGGATAGCACGATGTTGGCCAATGGAATGGAAGGGCACTATTTCCGCCGGCCTGGACAGTCTCACACTGTACCAGGTCCTTCTCTAAGGGGCATTCATCTGGACCACTTATTTTGGACACGCGTCGTACTCACCGCCGATGATGGTACACTCGTCACTCACCATTTTAGGAGTTGCTTCTTTTCTGGACTATTCCTTTGCCACGTTTTGTAGTGTGGTACGCCCCGTAGTGGTTGTATTGTCAAGGAACGGCGGGACCGTAGGATATTAAGCAAGTTCGGATCTCAACGGGCCCAACTGTGAGCTGTAATGCACCGCCGGAGCACCCGGTCCCTGTTATGCACATGAAGAGCGCCGGGTTAAGATTTGACACTTCATATCACAAAAATTATTTAGTTTTCGCTTTCCCTAAATCCAATGATGCAAACCGGAGATTTAAATTATTAGGTTGATGTAGTTACTTTTTTTCTTTTTATTATTAACTACTTTGTTTATTATAATTTAGAATAATTTTTATTTAAAAAAAAACTACCAATAAATTTTTATGTTTATCTTTGCTTCAAAATTATCAATAGTCAGTTTTTATTAAAAACTTTATTTTTATTATAATTTGAGATATTTTATTAAATTAAAAAATAATTATATTATATATTTAATATTTTAGTGATTGTACCTATAATTCTCTAAACTATATGAAGCAAATGATGCAGGTGGAGTGCATGAAAATTCACTTAAAATATGATAAAGGACTTATATAATACACCTAAAATATACATAATTTCATTGAAATTTTGCTAAAATACATTTTAACATACTTATTACCTGAAAAATAGGTTATCTCAACTCAACGTCTTTTTTAAAAGTTTTCTAAAATTTTTAGAAAAACTACAATTTAGCTAATATGTAAATTGCTAAGATAGTACATATAGCAATGGTTTTTTTTTTTTTTTACTATGCTTTTTGATATCATATTTTAGTTGCATGCAATGAAAAAAAATTAAAGAATAAAATTGCATGCAATGACAAAATTAAAGAATAAAAATAAATTTATATATTTTTATTTTTATTATCTTTGTTTTAGACAAAATTGTGTCCCTTTTCTTCATAAGATACTAGATGGATTTTCTTAAATTAGTCTTATTTTATTCAAGTCATATTTTGTATCCTGTCATTATCTTAAAAATTTTTAATGTTTTAGAAGTATTGTTTGCATCTTATTTTTGTTTAATCCCCTTGGATTATATTATTCTTATCAACATTTTAATTTTTTTTATTATTGCATGCATGTATGTTATTGTTTTGTTTTGTTGTAAACCCCAAACCCCCAAAACCATTAATTTATATCATATTTTGTCTTATATTTATTATATTTATCATTTTCTTTTTTGTGACTTTGGCATATACTCAAAGAAAAAAAATAATAATTAAACAATAATGTAAGGAAATGAAAATTTATCCCAATAAAGAGGCAAAGCAGATCGAGCATTTCGTCACGTTTTTTAAATTAAAAATATTATTTATTTTTCGTCTTATAGTAATGAGGACGAGATTTAGTTCCCCCGAGTCGTACGAAATCGACCTTAGGGGTTTAGAGGGGTCACATCCTAACACAGCGAGGAAAGCGTAAAATCGAGACCAATTCTGGATTGGAACTCAAGAATAAACAAAGACGAATCAGAGTCTATTTGGGAATTAACTCAATTGCACACAATTGAAGTTTAAAGAGAAAACCATCTCTCGAAATGTATTTCAATGATATAATAAACTAACCCTAAAATTTTCTAACAAAGGTATATATATACTTCCCCATAAAATATCTAAAGAGAAAATATAAACGTACACGTGGAAATAATAATAATACACACGTCTATTCCCAAATTGTATCAGGGCCGTGTCTCTAGGCCGTGTAGGTTTCTGGGCATGTGACGAGCGCAAAACACGGCTGTGTCCCTAGCCGTGCCCGAACCCTTATGCTTTTGTGGGGATCTTGATAGAACATACGGTCGTGTCCCCTGGTCGTGCCCGAACCCTTGTAAGCTTCTGTGAAGATCTAACCAATACACAACCGTGTATCCACCCGTGTGTCAACCTGTGTCCGCCACGATGTCTTCATCATTCTCCCCCACCAATGAAGAACTCGACTCTGAGTTCTTTTTTGGATAAAGGGTTCGCCCATTCGCGTAGAAGGGGGACAAACAGCCACGTTGAAGGTTTTGGGAGATTTTCATGCTTTCCGGAGTCCAACCACATAGGCGTTGTCATTGATCTTGGTGACAATATTGTAGGGTCCATATTTCTTCGGTTGCCACTTGCTATATGTTCCTACGGAAAGCGTTCCTTCCTTTAAGAACACCATCACGGGGTCTCCCACCTCGAACAACTTCTTCCCCCTATGTTTGTCGACGGCTTTCTTATACTGCTCATTTACTTTCTCAATTTGTTCCTTTACTTCCGAAGCCACTGTGTGGTACTGTTCCGCTAGTGCTTTGCCGCCACATTGGTTTCCACACCTTTGGGTAAAGAAACTAAGTCTAAAGTGTGAGAAGGCGCCTTGGTATAGACCAATAAAAAGGGGTGACCTCCCGGGTAGTTCTGTGGATGGGGTTTATTGTAGGCGAACTCTGCTTGAGACAGTGCTAGGTCCCATTGTTTTGGCTTCTCTCCATAGATGCTTCTTATCAATTTTCCAAGGGTCCTTTTCGTCACTTCGGTTTGCCCATCGGTTTGGGGTGGGCTGTGCTGCTGAAGTTAAGAGACGAGTTGAGCATGTACCAAAGTGTCCTCCAGAAATGGCAAAGGGAATCGGTGTCCCTATCAGAAGTGTTTGGACTTGAATCAATGTAATTTGACCACCTCCTTAAAGAATAGCTTGGCTACGTTCTGGGCATCCCCCGTCTTCCTACATGGGATGAAGTGAGCCATATTGGAAAACCTGTCCACAACAAACAAAAACATGTCAGCCTCGTATTCGAGAGTGTCTCTTTGATTCTGACAGATGTAGCAATCGTTGCACTATCCGACTTACGTCCCTTCTCAATTGAGGCCTATAGTATCTTGCAGCCACTGCTGCTAGTGTTTTGTCCCGCCTAAATGACCGGCTAATCCCCCCCAGGAGATCTCTGATCACCTTCTCTCTAAACGAGGATTCAGGGATGCCAGTTGGTTTTCCCTCATCAAATAACCCTCCAGAATTAATAACTGTCTTTGGTTCCTTATTGGTGCATTTTCTCCAGGTAACTCCGAAATCTTCATCCGTCTCATACAGTTCCTTCAACTGCTCAAATCCAACCACCTAAAACTCTCATAGTCACTAGCAAATCCGCTCTTCGGCTTAATGCGTCGGCCACCTTGTTTTTGAACCCCAGATTTATGCATCAGGCAAAACGGGAACTTTTGCAAAAATTTAAATCCATCTGGCATGCATTTTTTTTGAAAAATGCGGTCTGATTGCTCAGGTGTTAAAAGGGTGACACAATCTGAGTATAAGATAAATTCCTTTGCTAACCAAATATGCCCCCACATCCTCAAGGCTCTAACCACGGAATAAAATTCTTTGCGTACGTGGACCATTTTCTCCTGCCTTCCCAGAGTTTCTCACTATGGAAAGCTATAGGTCCTTCTCCTGGAGAGTACCGCACCAATACCTATACCACGGCACACAGTCAACTTCGAATAGTTTATCGAAGTCCGGTAAGGCTAGCACCGGCGCACTACATAACCCTCTCTTGAGCATTGCGAATCCCGACTCAGCTTCCCGTCCCAGTGAAACTTTCCTTTTTTTAAGCACTCAGTCAAGGGGCCGCCACCGTGCTAAAATGTCGGATGAACGCCTGTAGAATCCGCTAACCCTAGGAAACTTCTCAACTGGGTGATGGTCTTGGGTGTAGGCCAATCCTTAAGGGCTCGCACCTTATCCTCATCCACCGTATCCCTTCTCCACTCACTATGAATCCTAAGAACAGCAGCCTCGGTGACATGAATACACATTTCTTGAGATTAGCATAGAGCTTATTCTCTTTCGTACCGTCAAACATCCTTTAAGTGCACTAGATGTTCTTCTCGAGTTGCTATATATTAGGATATCATCAAAATATACAACAACGAACCGACCTATAAAGATTTAAGTACCTGATTCATCACGCGCATGAATGTACTCGGTGCATTGCTGAGTCCGAATGGCATAACCAAACCATTCGCAAACCCCTCTTTCGTCTTGAAGGCGTCTTCCACTCATCCCCAGGTCTGCCCCAAAATTTTTGATGATACCCGCTTCTAAGATCTACCTTGGGAGAATATTACTGCCCCACTTAACCGATCCAACATGTCCTCAATGCGAGGTATTGGGAATTTAATCCCTAATTGTGATCTTATTGATCCCCCGCTGTCCACGCACATCCTCCAACTCCCATCTTTTTAGGCGTTAGTAGTGCGGTACGGGCACAGGACTCATGCTATCTCAAATGAATCCTTTGTCGAGTAAGCCTGGACCTTCTCCTGTAAGACCTCCGTTTCTTGGACTCATCCCGGGAGTGAGGAGGTTTGGAAGATAGCTTCAGGGACCAAGTCGAGTGTGATGCTGGATGTCTCATAATGGAGGGAGTCCCTCTGTAAGTCTTCCGGAACTACTTCTTTAAATTCCTCTAAATAATCCCTTCACTTCCTCCGGAGTCTCTGCGTTACTCATGTCCTCTCCGCATTCTTCACTACGAGAGCATGCATCAAGCGGACTCCTTAATGTCCTCGTCATTTCCTTTTCGGGCTGGTGATCGTCAGAAAGATTTTCCTTTCCCCCTTCTGGGTTTTTGGGCGCTATCTGTTTTAAAGGCAGTAGCGTATACTTCACTCCCTCCTCGCAACCTATATTTGTTCCCTTCCACATGTTGGGCTCTATGTCAAATTGTCAGGGCGTCGAACAACAAAATGACACAGTCCTTTCGACAGTCGCAGTATACCTCATCCGATATTTGCCTATTGAAAAAGGAACTCGACATCTCTCTTTCACCTCTATTCGCTCTGCCGCTTTAAACCATCTGATGGTGTAAGGACTCGGATGTTTCTCTATCTGTAGTTGGAGTTTTTCAGACCTTCCTTTCCCATGATGTTCTCACAGCTCCCACTGTCGACAATTAGGTCAAACACTCTCCTACCAATCGTGCACCTAGTGCGAAACAACTGGTGTCGCTGTGAACTACCCTCTTGTTTCAGTGCTAACATCATCCTTCTAATTACATAGTTAGGGTCCACCACATCATCAACCTCTTCATAGTAATCTTCGTCAAAGTCAGGCTTACAACACACTTTCTCCTCCTCTTCCCTTTTTGACAATGTTTACAGTTCGTCGATTCGGGCATTCATTGGATCGATGTCCGATGATTACATCTATAGCATTTTCCTAAAATTGGCTTGGCAATGGATTGTTTGCCTTGGGACTTCTTTACCTCTCCAATGGGCCCCTTTCCTTCAGCCTTGTCTTCTTTTCTTTCCATGCTTTCCCCTTGGTTTTTCAACAGCTCCTCTAGGTCTTTCACCAATCACCCTACTACTGCTACCAGGAATTCGTAAGTGTAATTTCTTTTACCTCCTCCCAACCTTACGCTCTGCTCTTGTATCATCATTTCAGCCAGAGGGCTAAGTTTTTGGCTTCATTCACGGTCTGAACACCGTCACTCCTATCTTATCTCTAACCTGAGGCTTCAACCCGTCTATAAACTGTGCCACCTGTTGACCCTCAGTCTCCCTCAGATCATTCCTCTCTGCTAATCTCATGAATTCAGCGGTGTACTTATGCACTGTCCTCTGTCCTTGTCGGCACCGTTGGTACTGTTGGAAAAGAATTTGCTCGTAGTCGGGTGGCAAGAAGTCTCTCTGCAACAATTTCTCATGGGTACCATGTTCTAATAGGTTGCCGCCCTTCCCTTTGTCTACGGTTCTGCAACCGATCCCACCGCAGACGCCCCCAGTCTACAAGAAACCATCTTACCCTTCTATCTTGAAGAACCTCCATAAATCAAAGAAAACCCTATCGACTTCCGCTAGCCAATCCAAAAATTCCTCTATATTGAAATTTCCATTAAAAGAAGGAATATCTACCTTTAAAACGGAAGTCTCTGCCTTCAGCATGTCGAACCCCTGGTGGTTTCGTCGATACCCGCCACCATACGCCTGATCATTCCCTCCCACTCCACGGTATCTACCACCACCAACACCACCCTTCCGATGGTTGTTTCCTCCTCTGCATAAATCCTTCCTCTTCCTCAGAAGAGCTTTCATCAATTCTCCGATTCCATTGATTCCGGCAACAAATTCATTGATAGGGCCACCACGAGCAACTGCTACCCCTGGTCGATTCCCAACAACGCCCCTGTGTTTTTTGCGGTCCATCACCATGGCGTCGAACCGCGCCACCAGATCCTCCAGGCGTTGTTCTACACGCCCAGTCTCTGCTCCCATGGTTTCAACCATTGCCTTGGAGCCCATTGATTGAAATCCTTGGACTTCCGCATCCCGATCAAGGGTTTAAAAGCGCGACCGCCATTGACACCATCGTTAGCCGACATCTCCGCAGGAAATTGCCTTGCTCTGATACCAACTGACGCAGCGAGGAAAACATAAAATCGAGACTAATTTTAAGATTGGAACCAAGAATAAACAAAGACAATCAAAGTCTATTCGAGAATTAACTCAATTGCGCACAATTGAAGATTAAGAGAAAACTGTCTCTCGAAATGGTTTCAATGATATAATAAAACGTAACCCTAAAATGTTCTGACAAAGGTATATATATATTTCCCCTAAAATACTAAAAGGGGAAAAAATAAACGTACTCGTGGAAATAAATAAAAACACATGTCTATTCCCTATCGTATACACGGTTGTGGGCCCCTAGGCCGTGTATGTTTCTAGGCATGTGACAAGCCAGTACACGGTCCCTGTCCCTGGCTGTGCCCGAACCTGTGTAAGCTCTGTGAAGATCTGACGCGATACACGACCGTGTATCCCCCGTGGTCAACCTGTGTCCGCTACGATGTCCGCATCACATCCCCCTACAGTCTCATATAACTCATCATATTTTAACTTTTTTTTTTATTTATAATTATGACTGTTTGTGGATAAACATTAATTCGTTTCTTAACAATGGACACAACCCCACCTCCAAAAGACTAGGTTTCCTTTGAAATTATTTTTATGTATGGGAAAGGAGCCGGGCTTGACATCTACATTTGATTAATAAACAAATCCTTGGAGGTAGTAAAAAAAATCTTTAGATAACCATTATTTGCCTTGATTTATCTCAATGTAAATATATTCATACTTTAATCCCATATCCAATCATTTAAATAAGACATCACTATATCTAAACTTCATTTAAACACTAATTATACATATATGCAGATAGGATTGACAATATAATGGTTCCATTGTCAATATTACTTAAAATTGATGGAATTTTAAGATGCAGTTTTATAAAAATAATTATACTATATAGTCACTTTATATTGTTAACAACCTCTATTTTACGTGAATAGGTGTGTTTTACTATAGAAACAACCTATCAACAACTTTGATGAAAGGGTTGTTAATAGTTATATTAGGGTTGTCAACAGTTTTTTTTACTGTAATTAACCTTATTTTTATTGTATTTGAAAAAAAAAATGTAATAAGCGGAAGTAACTATATAGTGTAGTCATTTTTGAATCATCTTAGAATTTTTCCCAATGTCATCGATTTATGTTAGCTATGACAACTCTAGCTAATATACACATAAAATATCAATTTAAATAAATCAAATAGATAAAACATTAACAACTATAGAAACAAATATACTGCAAATACATTAAAAAGATAAGGAATCTAAATAAACTAAAAAAAAAATACTTTGGGAAACTTATGCCAAATCGCTTGTCACAATCCTTTTTTTAGCTAATTTCGCATTAACTTCACTCTACAAACTTATCTCTAACCTTGTTTTAGTTAGTCAAAATCAGCTTTGATACTAGTTTTGTAAAATGCATAACTCTAACATCAATTAGTTAAAGATTTTTTTTTGGATAATTTAGCATCATTGATTTAAAATTTTATATAACCATAAAAGATACGAGTAAGTTTACATCATAATAGCATAAGCAAAAGTACAAAATATAAGGAAAAATAGTTCCTTAAATTACATTACAGTTGTGTAAGTTTTAATTTGGTTCATTATGGAACCTAGATTTGGGAGACTATCCCTAATGTAATTTATTGTGCACTCTCCAAATGTAGTAAACTGTCGTAGTTAGTCTTGCTCTCCATGTTTGGAGCATAGGGAATGAGGAGGTACTCTAGCCATCAAAGAGATAGTAGCACCCAGCTAATTTTTGAAAGAAGATGAGCACTGTAGGTGATTACAAACCAAACTCCAATTTGGAAGGTATAGCTATAATTGAAAAAAAAGGTGGGAATGATCTTCCAGCCTTTTCGGAAAAGGAAACACATTACAGTGTGGTGACTTCTCATAAATATCGGCTTATTAAGGGTACATAGTTTCCCAAAATCAAGCTAGTTATAAGATAAAAGGGGGGTCTTGGTAAAAAGTTTTGTTCCAATCACCTTGTATCATGGGATTGGGTGCTGGGGATTTAGGAAGGTGTATCCACTCTTTATGGTATATTCTCCTGGTAGTATGTATTTGTGGGAGTCGGTTAGCAATTAGGATGGAGTAAGCACCATTCATTGTCTTCTATCAAAGAACAAAGCTTTGTTGTGGGGGGGAAACAAGTGCTACCCATTTCACGAGTACTAAATATTGTTAATTTGTTAAAGATTCAATTTAAATATATTATGATAAATCGACAAAACACACAAATTAAGACTAACAAGTAAGGAAATAGAAATAAAATTGAGATACCCAAAAACATGAAAAACCGCTAAATATTGGTGTGAAGAATAACACAAGACTACAAGCAATGGGCCATAATCGACTCTCCAAAATTTGCAAGGCTGTCTCATTAATTTTTCTGTCTGCACTATAACAATATATTATAAGGTAAAAAAGCACCAACCCCAGCTCTTCAACATCTAAAAGACATCTTTTATTTTTTAGCTTCAATATGCTGTTAGATAATTTCCACAATCGTCCCCTAGTGACCCTGCAGATTTAAAAAGAAAAGGTTAAGCATTTAAAAAAATCATATTTAATATATACCTTACGGGTTCATGTTCATTATCAAAATTATATTATATCAAATCATAGTTTGTCATAACTCTTACAATTCAACTTTTTTTCCAATTTATTCCTTCAGCTCCTTTTAAATTGAAAAGTATTATCTTATCTCATGAATAGTTTTTAAAAATTTATTTTGATTTTTTTTTTTCGATTTGGCGATTATTATTTTGATATACATCAGTTTACCCCTTTAAGAAAGGTAACTAACTTTCAAAATATAGAAATAGAACAAAAATCTAACTCTTATGTTAATTTCTATTTTTTTAACATATATATTATGTTTTGGGCTTTATAAAATTAATATTATTATTGCATGTGTGTCAATATAATGTTATCAGAAACATGGTTAAGTCCATAAACTCAGTAGACACGGATAGAACCTGTAATGTAGTTTAAAAAAAAAAAAAAAATCAACATGGGGCAACAGAATACATAAATTACATAGAATGAATTACGTTTAAAAGCTGAAAACAACACATACTATTTTATTTATTATTTTTATGTTTCCCTCATTCCACGAGTCGTACGTATGGCTCTCAATATTACATGTTGAGGCTCGAGGCTTTTCGAGATACATCGACCAGCTGGATTAGTTACTCCTGCCAGTCCAAAAATTCTATCTTCTGCATATAGGTGTTACAAATAAGTAAAGCTGCCACTGTCCTTCGTGATTTTTTCCAGCACCGAGGGAATCCGCCGGTTTTAGAATCGAAGGTGTGAAAATGCTCGACCATATATTCAGATTTTTTAGTTTTGTTGCCAGTAGCACCACCCAAAAAATGGATATCATATCGGGTGATAAATGGTAGTAAACTTTTTATGTGGAACAAGGTCTGTGCCTGCTCGCCAGTGCTCATATGAGAGGGTAGACCCATCATATTCTTCTCCGTTTGGTCATAATAATGCCTGGGTGTGATAGAGATTTGAGCTGTGCCCTTGCAAATTTTATGGAAACCGACATGACAGGGACACCATTTGGGGATGCCTTCGGGAAGGGGAAACAAAGATATCATGCATAGAAGCCTGTGGAGTGTGGTAAAATTGCATTGCTGCCATGGCATCTGTAGCCCTCTGGACCACCCCTCTCCAACCCCAACATATGGTTTAGGGACGTTTACTCAACTTTTTGGATATGGTGTTATCCTTACCTCTCATAGGGGGTATTTAAAGATTTTACTAAAAAAATTGAATCAATTGAGGAGCACCTCAAATCATTGATAAATTAGCCTAAAAAAGAATCATCATCATATATTAATGTAAATGGTTGGCTTGATATATACATTAAATAGACGTCTTATGGTGAAGTATGCAAGTAAGTTTTTAAAAATGAAAAAAGTTTTTCTCTTCTTAGGGTTTTATGGTGAAAATAAATACTTTAAAAAAATATTTAAATTTTGAAAACGATGCTAAAATGCTATCGAAAAAGAAAGGAGGAAAAAATGAACAAAAAAGCTCAATGTTCACAACCCTTTAATCTTAACCTAAATATGAAATCCTTCTAATGATGATGACAATCAACAAACCCAAAAGCATCGCTAAACCAAACCGCCAGGCTATCAATTTGATATGATATGAAGACCATTCTTGCTAATTCATCAACAAACTACCATTCTTTGTACCTGATAAGGTAGAGTCCTTTATTTACTTTGCGCTAGAAAAGTATTAACACAAGAAATGAGAAGAACTTAAAAAAAAAGATGAAATAGAAAAAAATACAATAATTTAATCACACGTTTACTTTATAAAATGAAATAAAATTAAAATAAAATTACGATTTTTAATTGAATATAATAAATAATAATAATTTTTTTTAAAATTCTGATTAGATTAAAAAATACTATAAAAAACCAAAGAGGACCTTCAAACCGCACCCTTCCCAACAAATCATAGATTATGTTGAGAAAAAGTATTAATCTTATGTGCTTTTACAAGCTGCCGCTTTTAGAAGCAGGGGTCCAATATAAGAAGGGGGAGTGAGATCAACTTTAAGTAAGAAATTTTTCTATAAAATTAAAAATTTGTAGAATTATATGAATTAAGCTGATTTTGGGGGTTCATGTAGCTTAAAAAATGGATGGGACTTGTTTTTTTTGGAAAAAAGAGAGGGTCGCACCAAGGGAAAGAATTCTTAGACATTCTTTGGTCTGTGTTAACCGTTCCTCCCTCTCATTGATTTGAAATACAAAAAATTCTGTAACACTTTATTTATCGCAATTGGGCATGGCAATTACGAATTCTCATGCCCACTATTACATTTCGTGAAAAGATAAAAGAGACCAAAACCTAAGTACAAAAAAAGAAATATTAAAAGAAGTGCATCTTAAAAATACTAAATTTCAAAACAATTCTCCGTTCGTCGAACACTAAAAAAGAAAGATGAAATCGCACCATCAAGGTGAGCCCCAACTACAGGACTGTTTTTTAAATTTGTGCTTTGCGTTAAAGGAAAATATTTAGCTTTTTAAAAAAATTTTAAAGGGGAATACAATTTGATCTTAATTATAATATACCAAATAAATCTTTTTTTTTAATTTAATTTTGTAATTAAAATAAGAAAAAAATTTATGATTTTTTAAAATTAAAAAAAAAAACAAATCACATTTTTCAGTTTTTTTTTTTTTTTTTCAATTAATTGCGACCAGTTTCCGCTCTTTCACCCTGTCAACACAAACCATGAAGTCAATGAAGTAAGGGAAAAGGAAAACGGAAAATCCGCAGGAAAGTAACTTCGCGCAAGGGGATTTATCGCATTCGACAGTTTTAAAATCACTAAGAGGCAAAATTATCAAGACACGTGCGGTAAAAATGATTTTTGAGTGTTCCCCGAAAAATTTTTAGCAGGGTAAAAGTAAAATTCATATTTGAAAATTTTGGTGTAATTTTTTATAATTACATGTCTTGTATTCATATTTTAAAAGTTTTGGGCGTAATTTGATTTATTTATTAATGTTTTTAAAAAAATTTAAAACCCGTAACTCATCCATTTAAAAACATGTTTTTTAAATTTAGATTTTACCTGTTTGTTAATTAAAAAGTAAAAAAAATTTTAAAATAATTTAAATAATAAAAAAAAGGGTAAAAATAAAACTCTATTAACAAACAAAGGGGTATAACCTTAACATTTAAAAATAAAATTACAATATAATATGAATTAATAAAACAAAAATAAAATTTTTAAGAAATAGTAAAATATATAATTTTAATTTTTTTTATAATTAAATAATCTATAAATGGGTTTTATATATTTTTTAAAATTATTTTTATATAGTTTAAAATTTTAAATTTTTAAAATAAAGTTTACATATGTTTTTTATAATTTTTCGGACTAATACATAAATAGTGAAATTTAAAAATTATGTATTTCTTATATATTTTATTTATAATTAAATTAAGTAAACCTATATAACATAATATATTTAATGCTGATTTTAATTTATGTAATCTATATAAAAACATATTTTATATAATTATAAATATGTTTATATTATTATTTTATTTTGTTGTTAAATGATTTTTAGGGGGTTAAAATCCGAACCTATTTATAGGAATCTTTTTTAGTAAATGAGTTTGTAAAAAATTTTTAAGTTTAAAACCCCCCAAATTCAAACAAAAATTTTTTATTATTTTTAAAACCAATTTTAAAACTTTTTTCCCTTTTGTTTTAAATTTTTTTTTTGTACAAATCTTTTTTATAACGTGTAAATTTTGGTCAAAGTTCGTAGGTTGTTTTCCCAAATTGGCAACTCAAAATTTATGTGGAAAGAGTATAAATTTACTTATATTTTGTTTTTTTTAAAAATATATTTTTCCCTTCAAAATTCCTCATTTTCCATTAATTGTAAAATTATAATTGGCCAAAAAAAAACCCCCAATACATCTTTATATGGGCCCCGCTTGTTTTGGGCCCAAAAAAAAGTATACAAAAATTTTAAATTTTTGGGGATAACTTATGCAATGGATATAAAAAAAAGGGCCTCACCTGCAAATTTAAAAAGGGAAAAAAAGAAACCCAAAAACCCTTGGCCCCTGCGTTTTTCATTTTTTTAAATCCTTACTCCTAAATTTAAAAAAAGGGCACTTGAAATATATTTTTTATCACAAGGGAATCCATACACTTTTACATAAATAAAAAAAAATTTCCAAAAAAATAAAATAGTACATTTTGTTTGGGTTTTGTCAATTTAAAAAAAATTTTGGGAGGGGTATTTATTGAATTTTTTTCTATTCATGCCCAAGATTTTTTTTTATCTCCAGCATTATTTCAGGGGGGGACCATGTGATTGTATCATGAACGTCACTCTAAATTTTTAATTGAATGACCCAAAATGTAGCTGAGGCGGAGCTCTCAAAAAAAACAAGCTCACAAAATAACAAGATATGCAAAAAGTAAAATCATCGGGAAAAAATTTTAATTGTTTTTGTGTTAGTTAGCATCATTTTCCACATTACATCATACAAAAAATTTTTTTATTTCTGGGTAAAAGTTTAAATAAAAAAGCTAGGCAAAAACTAAAAATTCTTTTATTGAATAATAAAGTTGCTTTTTTAAAAGTTTTTTGATACGTTTCGTTTTTGCATGTGGGTTTATACATTTTAGTATATTTTTTTTTGAAATGCATCCATTTTTTCACAAGCTATATTTGAAAAAAGCCCAAAAAAAGGATATATCCAAAAAATTTTTAGATTTTAAAATTTTGCTTGCCCTTTTTTAAATAAACGTAGTAAAACACATGAAATTTTAATATATATATAAAAACAATAGCTAAAATTTTATATATTATTGTGTGTTTAGTTGCAAAAATATTTTTTTTTTTTTTTTTCCAAAAGCTTTGACATTTACGTATTTTAATAATAAAATCTTAGTTTCATGAATTGACAAAAGCTATGCCTGACCCATGTTTTTCCCTTTTTAAATTTAAATTTATACCCAAAAATTTTCGGGGCCCCTTGGGGTTTTTTAAAATTAAATATGGTTTTAAAAAGCCCCAAGCACTTCCCATCGTTTAAAACAAGAGTTTGGGTTATAGAATCAAATTTTGGGAAAAAACCCCACAACCGACTTGCAAATCTGTGGTTCTTTTCGTTTCTTTGGGAAAAACGTCTTTTAAAAAAAACCCAAATTTTGGCGGATTGCGATGGAAAAAAAAAAAGGCAACTGTTTTAAAACCTTATTTTTAAAAAATAACATTATATAATTTCAAGAACTCTTTATAGTATATCTTTTTGATTTTTTTTTTTTTTTGAAAAGTACATTTAAAATTATTAATTTTTCCCCAAACTTCCCCCCATTTGAGTTTTATTTTTTTAATTTTTTTAATTTTTTTTATATTCTTTTTAATTTTTTCAAAAAGATAAAGAGGGAAAAATTTTAAACAATTAAATAAAAATTTTTATTTTTAAAATTTTTTACAAAAGATTAAAAAAATAAAAGAGAAAAATTAAAGAAAAATATTAAAAAACTAAAAGGTTATCAATATTTTTATTTTGAAGAATACATGATGCAATGTGTGCCCTTTTGGTACGTTTTTAAAATTTAACAAAAATATCCCAAAAATTATAAATTCTTTTTTTATTTTCTTTTTTTAGGGGTCCTTTTTCCTATTTTGGGAAAGGGGGGGCCTAAATGGAGCGGGGGGTTGGGAAAGTATCTTTTTCAACGAAATAATAGGGATAATATTTTTTAAATATAGAAATTTTTTAAAAAAAATTAAAATTTAAATTTAAAATTAAAATAATTATTTTAAAATAAATTTGCCCTTATTTGTGACTTTAATTTTAATTTTTTTTTTTAAAAAAATTTTTGAGAACGAAATTTAAAATTATTTTTTTTTAAATAATTACAATTTTTTTAGAATTTTGCTCGAGCAAAACAGCGAAAGCTTTGTCCACTTTTAGTGGTTACCCACATAAGCTACATTTAAACCCCTTTAAATTTTTCATCAAAAAAGTCTTGGTAAAAATTTGGTTGTTTTCCGCCCAGCACAAGATATAAAAAATAAGATTCGCTTCAACTCACTCCCCATTCATTTTCCTTTTCGGGGGCAACTCTAACTAAGTCCCATTATCAACTTAATTCAAAAACCTAGAGCACCCTTTCCCTTATTTTCCCTAAAAGTTTTATCCCAAACCCCCGTGGGAAACCCAAACAAAAAAAGCAAAAAAGGAAAAAAACAAAAAACTAAATTTCCAAATTTTTAAGGGAAAAAGTGCGCTGAAACCACACAATCTTATGGAGATTATTCCGATTCTTTCATACATATCCCATCTTTCTTTTAGCCCCCTTTTTATCCCTATCCTTTTTTAAGAAGAAGAAGAAAGCAAAAGAAAAAAACCCAAGACAAAACCCCAAAAATACCCCCTGGTTTAATGGGGGTTTCCTCTTTTTGGGGGGAGACTCACCCCAATTTTTATTCCAAGACCCCCAAACTTTTCCCTTTTCTTCAAAAAAAAACGAAGGTTTTTCTATTTATTTTTAATTTAAAAAACCCAAAAATTTTTGTTAGTTTTCTTTTTGTATTTGATGTTTTTTCTCATGTTTAGACTTGACCTCTTTTATGTGTTCAGTTATGGAGAGATTTTTAAAAATACATATTAGGGTGTCCCCTTTTTTATGGTGGCAAATTTCTGAAGCAGCAAAAATTTGTATTGGGGACTCATGCACACTTGTTTTAAACCAAAAATATCCCAAAAACAAAGGAAGTTGATTGGGGCGTTGGGGTCTGTTCTTTCCCAAGGGGATTAAAATTTCCCAACTCAGGGGGGTTAGTCCAGGGCTCTCTTGCTCCCGGAAACCATAAAAAAAATTTTAATTTTGGGGGTTTAGGCTGCAGTGTATCCACTTTTGGGAAACTGGGCCCAAATTTAAAAAGGGAAAACGTATCATTAACACCTTTCATGAAATGAAGAAGGGAAAAGTCCTTTTATTCTTCACAAAACCCACCCCCGCAATAAAAAACCATCATTTTTAAACTGTTTTTTTTTTTTTCTTCTTCTTTCCCCGAAAAGCATGTGTTTAAGGGGGTGAAAACCCTTTTTGGGGTTTTGAATGATTTTTTTCATTAATGAAGTTTATGATGTTTTGTCCCCATTATTCATTTCCCAAACCAAATAAAATTAGAAAAGGGTTCATGGTTTTTTTTAATGAAAATTCCCAAATTCGATTGTTGGGGGCCTCCCCTTTTCGTAATCATTTTATTTTTATGAACTTTTAAGTTGCACTTTTTTGGGATTCCGTATTGACCTTTTTTCACTTAAGGGGGGAGCCATTTTTTTGTCCATTTTTCTTTCGAAATCGGCATTTTATCCATCTTGGGCATTGGAGCCAAATCATAACCGGACCCCCAAAGGAACTACTTTTAAAAGGGAAAAAGGGGTTCAATTCCTTTCCCCCCCGATTTACCTGGAAAATGTACCCCCAAAAACCCTTACGGTATTGCAAAAATTTTTTTTCACAAAAAGTTTTTCCCAAAACATAATTTTAAATTTATATACATGTTATTAATTTTACGGGTTATTTGTTTTTAATTTTGGAATTGCTTGATGAAGGCAAGAAAAAGGGTTTGGGCAGATTTTTAGTGAGATTATTAGGGAGAGGAAGGAGAAAAAGTAGAGGAAAAGAAAATTGTTGAGTCAACTATTGAGTTAAGGATGGAGAGGGGGAAAATATTTAGGGGAAAAACGAAATTGCTGATAACATCATTTGGAGGTTGTTTGTGCTCAAGGGCACGCCCGCTGGTGTTCCCCACATGGGTTCCAAGTACCCTTTAAAATGACCCGAAACTTTTTGGAGGGCCCTTTTAAAGGGATTTTTTTTTCTCTCTTTTCCCTTTTATCCAAATTTTAAATTTTGCGGTACATATTGGCACTGCTTGTAAAATTCATAAATTTCCCAAAAATTTTGGTTTTTTTAAACAAAAGTTTGGAGTCTTAAATAATTTTTGTTTGTAAAAATTTCTAGTAGCTTTTCTCCTTTTCTTTTATAATGACAAAAAACAAACAGCTTAACAAGAAAAAAAAATTTTTAAAAAGTTTTATACAACTTTTTAAATTTATAGGTGAAAAATTTTTTTTACTGAATTTCAGATATTAATAAAAGGAGATGTTCTAATTTTAAATTTTGGGTTTTGATGTGTCCCCTTATCTGTTAAAATTAAAAATAATCTGTGATTTTTTTCCATTAAAGGGAGACAAAAAAACCCCAAAATTTGAGTCAAAAAGTAAGGGAAAAAAAACCCTTTTACATGGGCACAACCAGGAATATGCCAATAAAATCATAGGGGACAAAAGCCTTTTCTTGTTTTTCTTTTTCTTCTTCTTCTTTTTTTGGGGTGGGGTTTCCCCAAAAACCCCAAAACTAAAAAAAAAAAACGTAAAAAATTTATAAATTTAAAGATTAAAAATATTTAAAAAAGGGGTTTTTTCAGGCTTTGCTAGAAATCTCTGAGGGTGGCAACATAAAAACTTTTTACATTCAGAGAGCTGTTGCTGATGTTGAATCCAAAAAGGGCGAGTCAGGCTGATTTTGTAGATTTTGGAAAAAAAATAAATAAGGCGTAAAAAACTTCCGATTTTTTTCTAAAATATTTTTTATTTTTTTTCAGGGGTTTTTGATACCAAAAGGGTGGAAAGTTAGCCTTTATTTAGGAAAATTCATTTCAATCCAGAAATTTTTTTTTGATTCCCCAAAAATTTGTCCTTTTAGATTTGGGGGTAGGTGGACTTCATCCCCAAAACGAGATTAAAACTTTGGGGAAATTTCTTTTAAAAAGTTGGAAAAGAAAGCAAATAAATTTTTAATTTAATATAACCAAAAAAAAAAAAAAAAAACACAAAAGGGCCACATGTAAAACTTAACTTTATGGTTTTATATATATTCTTTTCAAGAATAATAAATTCAAATAAAATTTTCCATATGTTAAGAAAAGTGACGTTCAACCCTTTAAAAGTTGGGAAAACTTTCCTGACTTAGACTTTACTCTTTTATAATTTTTTTTTTAAAAAAATTTTGACTTTTTGCCCAAATTGTAAGAACAAAAAATTCTTTTAAATTTCGATCGTAAAATTCGAGATAATTAATTTTTAATTTCCCCCACAATTATGTTTTAAAAAAAAATTTCCTTTTCCCTTTGTAAAACATCAAGGCTTAACCCGAGCATTCCTTTTAAAACCCGTGGATGTTTGGGTTGGAACGGTTGCACCAAAACCCCAAAAAATTTCTTGGCCCTTTTTTGGGAAAAGGATCCCCTCTTGTCCTGGCAAAGAACTTGCTAAACTGGGGGTGCTCATGTTTTATCCACCACCTAGTAACAAAAATTTTGGTACAACTTCATTACAAGAAAATTTAAAAGAAACAGACACTTTTTTACTAGTTTTAAAAAAAACCAAATTTTTTAAATTTTTTTAAAATTAAAATTTTTAAAATCTATGAAAATTTAAACATCTAAAAATGTGCCCAAAATTTTTTTATTTAAAAATTTTTAAAAAGTGTATTTTAAATTTTTTGG
The DNA here is from genome assembly GCA_037954665.1 of Laguncularia racemosa. Classification (NCBI taxonomy): domain Eukaryota; kingdom Viridiplantae; phylum Streptophyta; class Magnoliopsida; order Myrtales; family Combretaceae; genus Laguncularia; species Laguncularia racemosa. The sequence goes on along the minus strand of JBBMOL010002488.1, from coordinate 317 downwards.
AAAAAAGCTTTCCATTCCCTTTAAAAAATTACAATGCAAAGCTTTTCCCCAAAATTATGCTATTGTGTACAGCCAAATTTAAATTTGATACTTGGAATTTATAAATTTAGAAAATAGAAAATTAAACCCCTAGAGAACCTGTTTAAAAAAAAAAAATTCTTTGATTATGTTAAAAAAAAGGGGTTGTGTCTCGGCAAATAAACTTAAAGAAAGCCTAGCAAACCTCTAATTTTTAAGTTGTTGTATTTGTTTGTTGGTGGGGAAAATTTTGGGAGCAAAAGGGTGGGAAACCGTATGGTCCATTCCCGGGCCCTTCC
>JBBMOL010002487.1:0-23956 GCA_037954665.1 Laguncularia racemosa | reverse complement strand
TAGATGCATTGCCTAATTTCAATGTATTGTCAGCCTTTAATAAACTAACTGGAAAATTTCCTTTTTTTTGGGTGGGGGCCCAAAAAAAGATTTTAAAGAAAAAAAGGTAAAATTACTAGTGCTCCAGTATTGGTTTATTGATTTAAAGGGGTTTTTAATTTTGGGGATGATCCCTCAAATTTTGGGATGGTACGTGTTTGCAGAAAAGGCCTATTGCGAATTTTGGGGAAAAACTTGAGTGGTGCAATCAAAATACTCTATATGATAAGGAATTCTATTCCTTAGGGGGGGCTTGAAACGGGGAAAAATTGATGAGACCATGATAGACCCAACCGGGGAAAAAAATGTGGATCCTTTTAAAAGGGCCGCCGGACCGATCTAAAAAGCGAGCGAAATGACTCAAGGAAGCACATAACGAGTTGAAAAGGATGTCAAATTGGAAAGGTTGGGCAATCGAATTGGGAAAGGTTTGGGAAAAAACCGGGGGAAACCCTTGTCTTGTAAAGTCACACCGACAGGGATAAGGGGCAGTATTTTAAAAGGCCGGCCGTGGGGGAATTCAAGTTGCAAGAAAACAGGCCGACACACGGCAAAAAGGCACGGCCGTGAAAAAGACAAAAGAATTTCCACTGAATCATACACGGCCAAGTACCGGCCCTGTATCCCACCCCGGGCCCAACATGTCTTGTTTTTTTTTTTTTACCATTAAGTGCTCGTTTTGGACTTTATTTTTATGAATTGAAAACCCTAGATAAAAGCCCTGGGGTTTGAAAAGAAGGCATTTTTTCATTCAACCCCTTTTTGGGGGCTCCCTTTTGGGTTTTCAAAAAATTTAAAAAAAAATTATGGATTAATTTCCGTGGCGTTTTATCCTGATTTCAATCGGGCTTTCATCCCAATTATGGCATCTTCCATTTACCCAAAGGTTTTTTTCTCACTTATAGACAACGGTTCGCAGTTTCCCCTTTAGGTGTTTTGGGACTTAGGTACGAGTTTCGAGCGTGTTAGTATTTGGGTTTCAAAACAGTTGGAAGCCGATCAAAACCTCTCACATCAGTTTGGTAAGAGCAACCAAAACGCACATCAGTTTGGTATCAGAGCTTAGGTTTGTCAAAACATCAGTTCGGTTGAGGAAGGTAACATCAAAAAACCCCAACCCAACGTTTATATCCAATGTTAGCATTTAAATTTCGTAGTTTAATTTTCTATTGTAGGGGTAGTGTCTACTAGTCGATTTGTTACAAAAAAAAAGAAAAAGGAAGAACAAAAAAAAAAAAAAATCGGATAGGAAAAAAAAACGGATAGAGCAATCTACAAGCGATTCCCAAAGGGGGAAGAGGGGGAAATCGTTCTAGGAAGTAATAGGGGGGGAGATGAAATGCGGATGTTGACTTTTTGGCCTTCTGTCGGGAGTTATAGAGGTTATCGTGGTTGAATAGAGGAATAGGAGGGAAGATAGAGGAGATAAGAATAGAGAGGATGATCAATTGAGTAGCATAAAGATGAAGATTTTCCCCCTTTTCCAAGGGAAGAATGATCCCGAGGTATACTTAGAGTGGGAGAAAAAGTGGAGATGGGGGTTTGATGCCCTAATTAGTGGGAGAAAGAAAGTAAAATTTTGCCATTGAATTTTCGAATTTTGTATATGTGGTGGGGTCAAATATGTTGAATAGAAGGAGGGTGGCGAGCCACCTTTTGGTCGTGGGGAAGAGATGAAAAGGGTGATGAAGAAGTAGTTGTGCCTGCTATTACTATCGTGAATTGCACAACAAGTTGCAAACTCTTAGGCAGGGAAGCCGAAGTGTAGATGAGTATTTCAAGGAGATGGAAGTCACTATGATTAGGGCGAATGTAGAGGAGGATAGAGAGGCTACCATGGCTAGATTTCTTGCGGGGTTGAATAGAGAAATCCAAAATGTTGTTGAATTGCAGCATTATGTAGAATTGGAGGATATGGTCCATATGGCTATAAAGGTTGAGAACCAACATAGGTTAGAAAGGTAGTAGTAATGTACGGTTTCAACAGGGAATGGTTCATCCACTTGGAAGACTAACCAATGGAAGAAGGAAAAAGCCTTTACCCACTAAACCAAAAGGAGAGCTGAGGCAAGCGGGTTCTACTCCTAGTAACTAAGGAACCCTGATTCTTCTACTTCTAGAATCATGACATTAGATGTTTTAAATGTCAAGGTAGAAGCCATTTTTCTAGTCAATGTCCAAATAGGCGTGTGATGATTTTGCGTGATGATGGTGAGTATGAGACTGGGGGGATAGTGAAGAAGATGATATGCCTCCTTAGAGGATGCTAGTGATGAGGAGCCTGCAATGGGAAGGCTAGTGGCAGTGGTGAAGCGAGCTTTGAATGTGCAGGTGAAAGAAGAAGAGGAGGTGAAAAGGGGAGAATTTTATTTCATACTTGATGTTATAGGAGATCATATTTGCAGCTTAAACATTGATGGAGGAAGTTACACCAATGTAGTGAGAAATTTTATTGTTGAGAGGTTGGGGCTCAAAACTGTTAGACACCCTAGTTCATATAAATTATAGTGGTTGAATGATAGTGGTGAGACTAAGGTGAGTAAGCAAGCCTTGATTGGGTTTTGCATTGGTAGGTATGAGGATGAGGTGTTATGTGATGTAGTGCCAATGCAAGCATGTCATGTGTTTTTGGGGGAGGCCATGGAAATTTGATAGGAAGGTTGTTCATGATGGCTTTTCTAACAATATACGCTTGTTCACCAAGGGAAAAGCTTTAATCTTAAACCTTTAAACCCACCTAAACAGGTGTATGTGGATTAGTTGCAGCTACAACAGTCTTTTGCAAAGCAAAAGGGTTTGAGTAAAAAGGGCAGAGGGAGAGTGAGAGAGCAAAAAAACAATGAGAAAGAAAAGGAATATAAGAGTCAATATCAAAAGGAAAAAGAGAGGAAGGCTGGAAAGAGTGTGAGAGACCAAGTTGAAGGGGAATCAACTTTGGTGGTGAGTGAAAAGGAGAGGGCAGCCTTGCAAAAGGAGAGTTGTGGGCAAAAAGCGAGTGTAGTGAGGAGAGCGTTAGTGATGAAGCAACCTATATTGTTGCTGGTTTTTTAAGGAAACATGTTTTACTACTAACGACTTATCTAACTCTTTGCCTAGTGGGTTGTGTCTCTTGGCAGGACTTTGAAAGATGTCTTTCCTGAGGAGATTCCAAAGGGATTACCACCTATTCGTGGTATTGAGCACCAGATTGACCTTGTACCGGAGCAATCGTTCCAAACAAGCCAGCTTATAGGAGCAATCCGGGAGAAAAGGAACTCCAAAGGTAGGTTGATGAATTATTGGAGAAGGGGTTGTGAAAGAGAGCATGAGTCCATGTGCAGTTGCCTATGATTTTGGTGCCCCAAGAAGGATGGGACATGGAGAATGTGTGTTAACTGTCGTGCCATCAACAACATCACGGGTAAAGTATCATCATCCCATTCCTCGCTTAGATGACATGTTAATGAGTTACATAGGTCTAGTGTCTTTTCCAAAATTGATCTAAAAAGGGGATATCACCAAATTAGAATGAAAGAAGGTGATGATGGAAAATGCATTCAAAACAAAATTTGGGTTGTATGAGTGGTTAGTAATGCCTTTCGGTTTAACTAATGCACCCAGTACTTTTTTGAGACTTATAACCATGTTTTGAGGACTTTTATTGGAAAATTTGTGGTTGTCTATTTTGATGATTCCATTTACAGCAAGAGTTTGGAAGATCATATATCTCATTGAGGGGTGTTTTAGAAGTGCTTCGAAAGGAACAATTATATGCTAAAACCCCAAGAAGTGCACTTTCGACAGACAACTTGTGTTTTGGTTTGTTGTTAGTGCACAGGGAAAACAGGTTGATGAAAGAAAAGTTCGTGCGACAAAGAATGGCCAGTCCAACTAATGTAAGTTAATGTGCGGAGTTTCCATGGACTAGCGAGCTTTACAGGAGATTTGTGAAGGATTTCAGTACCATTGCAGCACCACTTACTGAGGTAATTAAGAAGAACGTTTGGGGGTTTTGATGGGAAGAGCAACAAGAAAGGCCTTTCGACTCTTAAAAAAAGTTGACTCAGGCGCCATTTCTTGCTTTACCTAACTTTTCTAAAAACGTTTGAAATTGAGTGTGATGCTTCAGGATTAGGTATTGGAGCAGTGCTTATGCAGGAGAGAAGACCGATTTCATTCTTTAGCGAGAAGGGTAAGTGGGGTGATCATTGCTAATCGTAATTCATTAGATTATGAAGATTGGCGTGTTGACTTCTTATACTATCGAATTCCCTAGTAAAAATTAACTACTTTCTCAAGTATATTAACTTATCTAATCCTAGATTTATCAAATAGGATCTCTCCTTATTTAATAGCAACCTAGAATTGCATAAAGCGCGTGAATTCGCATCAAAATATCGATGTAAACAGAAGACTCTTGTTTCCTATCTCTAGAGAACAATCAAATCTCATTAATTGCATTAAATCTAATCAAAGAGCAATTTCTCAATTAACTAATATGATATCATGCATAAATTCATATTCCGGATCTATGAATCAAAAGAAACAATTGAAGGGCATGCAATTAATCATAAGAAAGTCAACAACTCGCATTAAAAACCAAATCTTCATCACATGACAAAGAAGTTTTGAATAAAATCTAGATTTAGAGTCTACTCCTCCATAAATTGGATAAAAGAAATACAATTACAGGAAGAATAAGTAAAATTCATAGTCACAACCCTTAAAGATGGAATCTTCTCCTTCGTGGGTCTTCAACCTCCTTTGGAACTGATAGAATCTTCTTTCCCCTGCTGCTATGTGTGTTGGAGCAAGTACAAAATTCGGAACCTCCTTTCCTAGGGCAACTAACGGTCTATTTATACATGTACCCGGGTTGGATACATACACGAGTAGTGTATCTCGTTCGTATATCTCATGCTTTCTTCCAAGTGTCCTTATGTGAATATACACGAGCAAGTACATGGCGTGTACTTTGGTCGTGTATTTGAAACATCGCTGTACAGTACAAAACTTAGATACACAGTAAAGTGCATGGGTGTGTATTTTGGTCATGTATTTGAAACATCGTTGTACAGCAGCAAAACTTAGATACATAAGTAAAGTACATGGGCATGTACTTTGCTCGTGTACTTTCCAGACATCCACTTTAGTATACACAGGCAAAGTACATGGCATTATCTCACTCGTGTACTTTCCAGACATCCACTTCAGTATACACAAGCAAAGTACATGGGTGTGTATCTCACTCGTGTACTTTCCAGACATCCACTTCAGTACACACAAGCAAAGTACATGGGCGTGTATCTCGCTTGTGTACTTTCCAGAATTCTTTTCTTCACATGCATTGTATCCAATTCCTTCCAAACTTGATCTGACTCTTCAAAACTCCTTCCCTTAGCTCCAAAATACTCTAGAAAATCCTGAAATTAACATTCTTTTCCATTAAGCATCCTTTTCTTTAACAAATCATCTAAAAATTCAACAATAAAGCACAATTTCATTACTCTAGATAAGGGTAATTTGCGACTTATCAAACTTCCCCACAGTTAGGTCTTTGCTTGTCCTCAATCAAAATAAAAAATTAATCAAACTTCTCATTAATCATGATTGTCGTTACCAAATAATACTACTTACACATTAGCATTTATGAATTTTAATCTTTAAAGCTTAATGCAATCCCTCAATCTAATGAGTGTGCTTCTCACCTTATCATGAAAGTATCATAACAAAGATACTTTAGTCAAATTTCTAAGATTAATCAGAGTAGACCAATCTTTACCCTCGTCATTTTAATAATGGCTTTTCATGATCAACATTAGACACAAGATCAATTAAAGCAAAAGGAAATGTGGTACATTTCAACCACCATTAAAAAGTCTAATATCTTCTCAATTATCTCTCTTAGTGAAGCAATCAATAATGAAAATACATTGCATCTATGTTTCCCCTGATTCCTCCTTTTTGGTTGATCTGTTCAATGATTTTATTCTTTGTAATAGTCACACTGGTTTCATCATTTTTATTTTTTTAAATCTTGCAACCCATGTAACGAGTTTTTAGCCGATAATCCTAGGCTCGTCACCCAAGTTAACGAACAATATCCCCTCAATTGAAGGCTTTCCTATGGGCTTAATTACTCGAGTTACAAGACCCTCTCAACTTTTGCCTTTATGGTATTTCATTTTATTACTGTAATTTCCTCGGTCGGCCGATCCCAGGCTAGATGACCTTAAGTGACCAGGTTTTTAAAGGAACCCTATCGAACCTCTATTACCTTAACTTATTATTTTGACTAGTTAGTAGCGGAGTCAAACTTCGCTTTTCTGAGGGACCAAAGCCTGCCCATACTAACCAATCCTTTATTTTTCAAGTATAACATGCTTTCATTAAATTATTAAATTTAAAGAGATCTTCTAAGAAGGGTCACCAAAAGAATCATTTCATTTGCCCTTTCATGAAAGATTAAATGGCTCTCAAGCTCTTTGAGTTTTCACAACGATTTTATCCCATAACTTTGACTAAGTATCAATGTTCCAAAGAAGACAAAAGGTGACATGCACAACACTCTTTTAGAGGAATTCATTCACTAAATGCTAAAATACTATGTAATTTGCAATCATGATTTCAAAATTCGATTATCAAGCACAAAGAGAAAAACAAAAATTAGGGGAAATTTTTGAATGACTCATACAATTCAGCACAACCCTTATCAAAATTCTTTAGTATCCCCTTCCCCACACTTAGATTGAGACATTCTCCCCAATGTCTTTATCATTCAAGAACGTAATGAGAAATAAAGAGATAAAAAGAAAAAATAAAAAGAAAAGGAACTGAGACTTCCCGGGATTAAACAGGTGATGGACCAATTGCATAGCTAGCAGAATGTCGATCATCTATATCGATGAAGTTCGCCAAGGAAGGTTATGGGACCAGTTGCATTCGCAAGATAGCACCTAGAGTAGCAAAGTTCAACACAACAAAAACGAAAGGTAAAAGAGTAAATAATATCAGTCATTATTACAGTCATCCAACAAGAAAGAGTCTAGCTCAATAGAAAGAGCTCCTCGAATATGCAGAATAAAATAGTTAACTTGAAGTCATTCATTCTTCAGAACTAGTTTCCTCATCTCCATCATCTGTTTCATCCTCTTCATCCTCACTTTCCTCACCCTTGGCAATGGTTGGTTCCACTTCCTCAGTGGTTTCCTCAATATCCTCTTCGCTTTCTCCCTTACTTTCTTCTTCATTTTCCTTGTCTTTATCGCCGCTGGCCTCAACTTCCTCTTCAGCTTCAGAGGAAGAGGCATAAGTGGGCAAACTAGCTTGCCCCGCTGGGAAGCACTTAGCCAGCGACTGGAAGGCGTGAACTACAAATTTCCTAATTTTTTTTTTGTTTCTTTTTCATCCCTTGTAGTTGCACTTTCAGCTCACCTTGGGTCTTCTCAATGGATGCCAAGCAGTCAAGCACCCGCTCCGATGTAGGAATAGAAGACTTACTAGGTGAAGACAAGGAAGGAGTAGCTTTGGAGGATTGTGCAGAAGGAGGCGGCCTACTAGAAGTGCGAGAAGTTCCTGTGGTTTTCTTCACTCCCTACTTGGTAAACGGCCTATCAGAGATTCTTCCTGATTGCACTTGGCGGCCTCTGGCCTAGGGTCTTGGAAAATGTCCATGCTCTTCAGCAAATGAGTAATGAAGCTGCTACAACAAATCCCTTTAGAACGGGAGTCATGTGCCTGTCTCTATAGATAAAAGGCCAACTCCAACCCGATATTAATTTGATATCCATGGGAGATGCTGTAAAGATAGAAGATTTCAAAGTTATTGACAACTCCCTTACTGCTTTTTCGGGCTCCAATTGTGTTTGTCAAGAGCCAATGACAAACTTTAAGGCAGTCATCCTTAATTAGAGAGGCCTTGGAGCTGGATGGAAAGTACTCTTGAGTCGGGTTTCCGGTCAACTCTTCCCAACATACCTGATTGTTAACGTTAGCAAGCCAGCGGCAATGTAAATCCTGAAACTCAGGTGTCCAGGTAAAAGCTTCAGTGTAGAAGCCCATGAGAGAACAGAACTGGCGGATAATACAATTGTGCCGTTGCCCATACACTTCAAAACTGAAAGAGTTGTCCCATCCTTTTCAATTTCTGTCTTCTGTATCTACATGGTAGATAAGAACTCAAGAGTAACATCCTGGTATGCTGGTTTTTGTATGGTGAACAGGACCTCCCATGGGCCGGTGGCAAGGATCTCCTTCATTGGTTAAACTAGTCCATACCCTTCCAGCATGCCCCAATCCAAGTATTGGTGTGCACCAAACGGTTTCCGTGATAGAATTTCAAAACCGCTTCTTGCTCCATGGCTCCTCCGCAACTCTTCGGGAAGGTAGAGCGGAGGATGAACTAGCACCATCCCGCTTCCTCTTAGCAGGGTGGTCTTCTTCTTCTTCTTATTAAACTTTGGTTTAACTGCACAAGTCTTTGTGACCATCTGGAGCAATCACAATGGTCTCAAAATAGGTTAGGTTCGTTAATTACACAAAGAAAATGATAGGACTTGCATTGGGTTTCCGAAACAAGGAGGAAGATAGGACAATTGAGATACACGACCAAGGTACACAACCGTGTACCTAGTTGTGTATCTGCCCATCTAATACATGCACAAATTACCATAGGAACACTCAAAAATCAGGTCTTGTGGCTTTAGTATATTATCAACCTACCTTCCTAAAGGCCAAAAATGTAACTACAACACACCCAAAGCATCATCAAACGATAAAGTTCGAATCTTGATTCTAAGAAGCTAGGTGCGATAGTTTAGTGATCATATAAAAAAAATGGCCTCATACTTTGGTTTCTAAGAAGAAGATCGGAAAAGAAACACAACAACATTATTCTAGAAACCCGCAAAATCAAAGTCCAAATATTCATGTTCAAAACCCTAACTGTTGATTCACTTGTTTGGCAGCCACTCATGACATCCAACATACATACATTCACGTGAGTTCAAGATGTCTACAGATCTATCAACAATCGACTTCCAAAATGCGAAATCACTCATCATACCATCATCATAGATGCAAGCATGTATGGTGGTCGTGAAAGAAAACCGAGCAGCAACCGTATTGCAATAAGTATTGAAGAAGAAGAAGAGAGAACTTACTTACCTTGAAATGGAAGAAGTTTGTAGTGTGGAAGGAACAATCACCGTATGGAGGAGTAGAGTGAGAGAATAGGTCAAATACACGAATGGAGAATGGGTCGTGTAAATGGCAGAGTGAAGTGAGGAGTCCTTTTATAGTACGACCAAGTACACGGTCGTGTACTTTGGATTCCTTTCTGTGGGTTAGATACATGAGCGTGTACCCTGTTCGTGTATCGTGGAAGATCATTCTATGGGTTAGATACACAACCAGGTACACGAGAGTGTATCTTGTTCGTGTATCGTCGGAGAGCCTTTTGTGGGTTAGATACACGACCAGGTACACGAGTGCGTATCTTGTTCGTGTATCGTGGGAGAGCCTTCTGTGGTTTAAATACACGACCAGGTACACGAGCGTGTACCTTGTTCGTGTATCGAATTGTGCATTCTGTGGGTTAAATACACGACCAGGTACACGAGCGTGTACCTTGTTCGTGTATATAGAGGAAGCATTCTGTGCGTTAGATACACGACCAGGTACACAAGCGTGTACTTTATTTGTGTATCTCTGATATTTACACAATGAGCATATTTTGAAGTGCACGGGAGGGCACGCCATGACGTATTCCCCTATTGTATTGCAAAGTCAATTTAGACATCCTCTAGCATGTGTGAAAAACCCGGATACACGACTAGTATACCCGGTTGTGCAGATCAAAGTACATACTTGTCATCACTTCATCTTGCATTCCCTTGAAAAGGTCTCCCATCCTGAATGTCCCCACACTTAGAGCTTAAAAGAAGCTCTTTTAAGGTGACTTTCATAGAATCCAACTTTAGTTAGCCCTCTGTATCTTGCTGTCCTGCAAAAGTTACTCCAAAACAATAGATGATAAAAATAAAAATAAATAAATAAAGAAGAAAACTTACCTAAGCAACATGGGTTGCCTCCCAAGAAGCGCTGTTGTTTAACGTCGTTAGCTCAATGTATGAACCGGTGGAGCTCAAATGGTGATAAGAATGAGGTTCAGCTCCTCCTTTTCTTCCAAAACTGTTTGGTCCCCAAAGTAATGCTTGAGCCTTTGACCATTCACTTTGAACATGCCTTTTTCCGGGTGTTCCAACTCAACTGTGCCGTAGGGAAAAACCTTTTTTACCCGGAATGGACCGGACCATCTTGATTTAAGCTTCCCAGGGAACAGTTTCAACCTAGAGTTAAACAGTAATACAATGTCCCCTTCATTAAACTGTCCATTCCGTGGTAGCCGAGCATCATGAGACTTCTTGGCTTTCTCTTTGTATATATATGAATTGTCATATGCCATGAGCCTCCATTCATCTAGCTCATTAAGTTGCATCCTTTGATGTGCTCCAGACCGGTTGAGATCTAAATTGGCAGATTTGATCGCCTAAAATGCCTTGTGCTGAATCTCAACTGGTAAATGGCAAGCTTTCCCGTAGACCAATCGATATGGAGTAGTATTAAGTGGGGTTTTGCAAGCTGTCTGATATGCCCACAAAGCATCATCTAACTTCTCGGCCCAATTTCGTCTATGGTGAGACACGGACTTTGTCAAGATACGCTTTAGGTCCCTGTTTGAAACCTCCACTTGCCCACTAGTTTGGGGGTGATACGGCGTAGCAAGACGATGAGTCACCCCATATCGCTTAAGAGTCTTTTCAACTTGCGAATTACAGAAGTGTGTACCTCTGTCACTTATGAGTGCTCGTGGGACCTCAAATCTATAGAAGAGCTTCTTCAAAAATTTAACAACCACCCGGGAGTCATTAGTCGGCAAGGCTTGTGCTTCTACCCATTTAGAAACGTAATCCATAGCTACCAATATGTATTTATTTTCGAAGGAAGGAGGAAAGGGTCCCATAAAGTCGATGCCCCACACATCGAACACTTCACACTCTAATATGTAGTGTTGTGGCATTTCATTCCTTTTTGATATGTTACCATCCCTCTGGCATCGGTCACATCGAGCTATATAGCTCTGAGCATCCCTAAATAATGACGGCCAGTAAAATCCTACTTCCAATACTTTGTACGCCGTCCTATTGGCACTATAATGTCCTCTCGCTGGCCCACTGTAACAGTGGAATAAGATTTTCCATCCTTCTTCATGGGAAAACACACCTTCGAATCATCTGATCAGCACAAATTCTGAATAAATGTAGATCCTCCTAGTAGTAGTGCTTCAATTCGGTGAAGAATTTCTTCTTCTACTGCTTGTTCATATCCTTAAGAAGGGCCCTTGCCACTAGGCAATTGGCAATATCAACAAACCATGGGATGATATCATCTTCAACGGTATTGATGGCATACAATCGTTCCTCAGGGAACTCATCATTGATCTCAACTTCGTTCGGTCTTTCTAGACAGGGATTCTCCAAACGTGACAGGTGGTCGGTAGTTAGATTTTCGGCACCCTTTTTATCTCTTATCTTAAGATCAAACTCTTGAAGAAGTAAAATCCACCGACTGAGGCGTGGCTTTGCATCCTGTTTTGTCAGCAAGAATTTCAAGGCGGAATGATCTGTGTATACAATGACCTTAGATAAGATGAGATATGGTTTGAACTTGTCAAAGGCAAAGACAGCTGCTAGCAACTCCTTCTCAGTGGTTGTATAATTTTCTTGTGTAGGAGTGAGTGTTTTGCTAGCATAATGAATGGGTTGAAAGTATTTGTCTTTTTGCTGACCCAGAACAGCTCCCACAGCCGAGTCACTAGCATCACACATAATCTCAAAGGGAATGTCCCATGTTGGTGTGACCATGATAGGTGCAGTGATGAGTTTTTGCTTTAGGAGTTCAAATGCATCAATGCATTCCTGGTTGAAGTCAAAGGAGGTATCCTTCTCCAAGAGTTTTGTCATCGGCCTAGCAATTTTTGAAAAATCTTTAATGAATCGTCGATATAACCTTGCATGAACAAGAAAACTTCGTATTGCCTTAATTGAAGATGGTGGGGGCAATTTAGAAATTTCTTCGATCTTTGCCTCATCCACTTCTATGCCTTTCTTGGAGATTTTATGGCCCAAAACAATACCTTCTTTTGCCATAAAATGACATTTCTCCCAATTTAGGACCAGGTTAGTGTCTTCACAACGTTGCAACACTAAATCAAGATGATGTAGACACTCATCAAAAGAATTCCCAAAAACAGAAAAATCATCCATGTATACCTCCATCTTGTCTCTTACCATATCCTCAAAAATAGCCATCATGCATCGCTGAAAGGTGGCTGGAGCATTGCATAATTCGAAAGGCATGCGTCGATAAGCGAAGGTCCCAAAAGGGCATGTGAATGTCATCTTTTCTTGGTCTTCGGTGCGATAAGAATCTAAAAATATCCAAACATCCCATCGAGGAAACAGTAATATGCATGACCAGCTAACCTTTCAAGCATTTGGTCCACAAATGGAAGAGGAAAATGATCCTTTCGAGTTGCGTCATTTAGCTTGCGGTAATGATGTGCCTAAACACACTTAAAAGAACATCCAAAAGACTTAAGAAAAGATATCTCAAGTCTAGGCAAAATCGGATCCAAAAAATGGCACTTTTCAAATGAAACCTAATGATGAAATGATGAAATTCAAACAACTAATGATATAATCTAAATACCACAATGGAAATGGCTTCTAACAACACTCTAATTTCATATAATCCACGAAAATGAAGCCTCAATTTGATAAAAGAAAACCATCACAAAACAATCCCTTTTCCAATGGTGAAAATCACATTAACAAGGAAATCCTTAAAGATGAATTGAATTAACTTGATAATTCCTTCAAATAATCACAAGAATTCGTGGATAACAACAAGTAAATCTGACCAAGAATGTTCTAATCCAACCCTAGATATTACACACTAGAGAAGAAAAAGAAAACACAACAAGTAGGAATTGATATGACTCACAATTTCCAATTGTTGCACTCGCCACAATTTCAACTTCTTGAGATTGAAATTGATAAGAGAATTTGGAATTAGGAAAACCCTAAGCCCTCTCACGAAATGTGAAGTGTATAATCTGCAAAATTAGCCTCCTCAAACCCTCTCTTAAGCAAGTATTTATACTTGCTACTCCTAGGGTTAAAAAGTGCTCAAAATTACAAGTTTGCCACTTTTAAGGTGACTAGCCCTAAATGAAAATTACAAGGAAATAAAAGTGTCCCAAAACCAAAATACAACCAAAATAGTTCATAAAAGAAGAAATATATAAAATAAATGGTCTTCAAGATGCCGGTCTTCTATAGGATCCATCGGCCCAGCTCATCGCCGGTTCAAGTCGGTCCATGGATAACCCACAAGCTGAGTCTGAGGGAGTTTGTCCATTGCCCTATAGAATATGATAAGTGTGCCTGTTGGAATATATAATACATGAACAAGAGAAAAGAAGTTAGATAACAAATAATTCTGGGGTCAATTTGCTCAAAATGGGCCCTCATCGCCAAAATTCGAAATCCTTTAGTTCTTGCCCTAATGATAGTCTTGTCGGATTTTGATTCCTATCAGGTAATCTATACAAACTCTCCATCCAGTGACAGTTCTCATTGAGATGAGCTCATTCTTTTCATTCGGTACTACTGTCATATCACCTTTCTTTAGAACTACTTGAGTGGGGCTCACCCATGAGCTATCAGAAATTGGATTGATCATTCCTACATCAAGCAATTTGATGACTTCCTTTTTTACATCTCTCATATTTGGATTAAGTCGGCGCTGCGGTTGTACCACTTGCTTGACATAATCTTCCATCAAAATTTTGTGTGTACAAAATGATGGGCTAATCCCCTTTATATCTACAATTTTCCATGCATTTGCTTTCTTGTGTTGCCCCAGGACATGCAATAACCTTTCCTGCTGATCTCGATCCAGATTTGATGCAATTATGACTAGAAGTTTAGAATCTTCTTCCAAAAATGCATATTGAAGGTAGTCTAGCAGTTGTTTCAATTCTAGCTCAGGTGGTTCCTCAATTGAAGGTTTCGATCTCTAAATGGTGGATCTATTCATACCTTCAAAGCTTCTTTCTTCTCTCAACTTAGGATTATTATCAAGCTGATTGACAACTGCTCTAATCGCCATATTTTTAGTTTGCTCTTTCTCCCCATTCATCAAACACAATTCCAATGCATCACCAATCAACAGGTCTTGCAATGAATCCGAAACTGTGAAGTTGATGTAGTCAATTACATAGCATGTATCATCATGGTGCAGGCTTTGTTTAAGGACGTCAGGCATTTTTACTATGACCTCTTCATTTCCCACTCTCAACACTAACTTCCCATCCCTAACATCAATTATAGCTCTAGCAGTAGCCAAAAAATGGCCTCCCCCAATATAAGAGGGACCTCCACATCTGCTTCCATGTCATGGATGACGAAATTTTCTAGGAAGATGAAGTCCTGCACCTTCACTAATACGTCTTCAACTACTCCTCTCGAGAATTTGACTGATCGATCGGCTAACTGAAGACTCATTTTTGTCAGTTTCAGCTCTCCAATACCCAATTTCTGGAATGTCTTGTATGGCATCAAATTAATACTGGCTCCCAAATCAGCTAATGCCCATTCTTCAGATAAATTCCCTATCAGGCAAGGGATGGTAAAGCTCTCAGGATCTTTTAACTTCTTTGGGAGTTTCATCTGAATTACCGCAGAGCATTCTCCTCCTAAAGTTACAGTAGAGAACTCTTCAAGCTTCCTTTTGTTCGATAGCAACTCTTTCAAAAAATTTTCATATCGTGGCATTTGTGATAATGCCTCAACCAGTGGAAGGTTGATATGCAATTGCTTGAATATCTCTAAAAATCTGCCATAGTGCTCATCTGTTCTATCCTTCTTGAGTCGTGCTAGATAAGGAACATTGGGCTTGTATTCCGGGATTAATGGAGGTGATGATTTCTCTTCAGGTGATTTTTCTAAATGCTTTCCCCCTTCTTTGAGAACTACTTGTTCTTTTGCTGGTTCAGTCACCTGACTCTCCTCTTTTTGAACCTTTGGTTGTAGTTCCTTACCACTTCGTAATGTGACAGCTTTAACATGTTTTCTAGGGTTGGTTTCCGTGTTTCCCGGTAGTGAACCTTGAGATCTCTCTAATAAAAGCTTAGCTATCTGACCAACCTGGTTTTCAAGATTGTATATTGATGCCTCATGATTCCTTAGGGCCGAGTCTTGATTTTTCATAATCAAATCTAAGGACTTCTGTCGGTCTTCTGAATCCTTGATGAATTTTGTGAGGAGATCTTCAATTGGCGGTTTGGAACTCTAGACCATTGGCCTCTGATAACCTGGTGGAGGATTCGGATTGCCCTTCTGAATATTATTATTGTTAGTCCAAGAAAAATTTGGGTGATTTCTCCATCCTGGGTTATAAATATTGCCGTATGGATTGTTCTGGGGCTAAATTGGGTTTCCTAAATAATCCACTTGCTCTGTTTGCCCTTCCTCACCACTTGAGGGTTCCACAATAGCCAGCTGATGTTGTGAGACAACCAACCCATCGATCTTTCTAGATAAAGCCTCAACTTTGGACATGATAGAAGTAACCACATCCACTTCAAGAATGCCTGCCACCTTCTTTTCTCTACCCCTACCATGTGACCATTCATAATTATTCGTGGCCATATCTTCAAAAAGAGTCAAACTTTCTTCAGGAGTTTTATGGTTCAAGGTGCCACCAGCTACAGCATCTACTGTTTGTCTAGTTTGATAGTTCAACCCATTATAAAATATCTAAACTTAAAGCCACTCTGGGATCCCATAGTGTGGGCATTTCCGCATTGAGTCCTTAAATCTCTCCCAGGTTTCATACAAAGTCTCCATGTCATACTGATGGTAAGATTGAATCTCAACTCGAAGTTTAGCGGTCTTTGAAGGAGGGAAGAATTTGTCCATAAACTTCATAATCAGACCTTGCCATGTAGTAATGGAGTTCCTCGGTAAAGAATTCAGCCACTGCTTAGCCTTTCCTTTCAAAGAGAATGGGAAGAGCCTGAGGCGGATTGCATCATCACTAACTCCATTAAATTTGAAGGTATTGCATATCTCCAGAAAGAGTTGGATATGCGCATTTGGATCTTCATCCTGTAAACCATCAAATTGAGTATATTGCTACACCATCTGAATCACAGCAGGCTTAAGTTCAAAATTATTTGCCTCCACTCGAGGGCGGACTATGCTCGAGATAACGCCTATCAAGTTTGGCCTAGCAAAATCAGAATTGGTTCTAGGTGGCTCATTAACTCGACCATCTCTATTATCAACTAGTTGATGATTCGGGGGATCCACAACAACATTTCCTTGATTCAGCTCTTGAGCACGATTATTGAATTGATCAGCCATTTCTTCCTTCGGTGATTCTCCTTGAATACCAAATGATGTTAACTCCGTCGAGTGTTGCTTTTTCTGATAACGACGAACAATTTTCTCTAGCTCAGGATTAAAAACAGCAAGTTCCTTGGAGCGACTTCTGGTCATGCACTGTAAACGTAATACAAATCAATTATGAGCTCCAAATTTTCAGGAAGAAAAGAAAAAAAAACAAGAAATAAATTGGTTAGATTAATAGGTAAAAAGTGTTTCAAATATTGGTGTATTCCCCGGCAACGACGCCAAAAACTTGATCGTTGCCAATCGTAGCTTTAATATTTATAATGCTTGTTCCTAATTCTAATTACGTTGCAATAGGCAACTGTACCTACCGTGGACGTAATATAGTGTCAAGTACAGGGTCGTCCCATAGAGATACACCAACTACTAGTACTAACTTCGTTCCTATTATCTAACTAACGCTTAAATATGTTGGTTGAAACTTAATTACTCTAATCTTAAAACTAATAACTCACTAACAACAATGGTTCTAAAGATTTATCAATTGGCAAAAGTAACCTAAATCTTATTCTACTCCTTCTCTATCATGTAATTCATTAGATTTATGAGGATTGGCGTAGTTGACTTCTTACACTGTCGAATTCCCTAGTCAAGTTAACTACTTTCTCAAGTATATTAACCTATCTAATCCTAGATTTATCAAATAGGATCTCTCCTTATTTAATAGCAACCTAGAATTGCATAAAGCGCGTGAATTCGCATCAAAATAATCGATGTAAACAGAAGACTCTTGTTTCCTATCTCTAGAAGAACAATCAAATCTCATTAATTGCATTAAATCAAATCATAAGAGCAATTTCTCAATTAACTAATATGATATCATGCATAAATTCATATTCTGGATCTATGAATCTAAGAAACAATTGAAGGGCATGCAATTAATCATAAGAAAGTCAACAACTTCGCATTAAAAACCGAATCTTCATCACATGACAGAGAAGTTTTGAATAAAATCTAGATTTAGAGTCTACTCCTCCATAAATTGGATAAAAGAAATACAATTACAGGAAGAATAAGTAAAATTCATAGTCACAACACTTAAAGATGGAATCTTCTACTTCGTGGGTCTTCAACTTCCTTTGGAACTGACAGAATCTTCTTTCCCCTGCTGCTATGTGTGTCAGAGCAAGTACAAAATTCGGAACCTCCTTTCCTAGGGCAACTAACGGTCTATTTATACATGTACCCGGGTTGGATACATACACGAGTAGTGTATCTCATTCGTGTATCTCATGCTTTCTTCCAAGTGTCCTTATGTGAATATACACGAGCAAGTACATGGGTGTGTACTTTGGTTGTGTATTTGAAACATCGTTACACAACAGCAAAACTTAGATACACAAGCAAAGTACATGGGCGTGTACTTTGGTCATGTATTTGAAACATCGTTGAACAGCAACAAAACTTAGATACACAAGCAAAGTACATGGGCGTGTACTTTGCTCGTATACTTTCCAGACATCCACTTCAGTATACACGGGCAAAGTACATAGGCGTGTATCTCACTCGTATACTTTCCAGACATCCACTTCAGTATACACAAGCAAAGTACGTGGGTGTATATCTCACCCGTGTACTTTCCAAACATCCACTTCAGTATACACAAGCAAAGTACATGGGCATGTATCTCGCTTGTGTACTTTCCAGAATTCTTTTCTTCACATGCATTGTATCCAATTCCTTCCAAACTTGATCTAACTCTTCAAAACTCCTTCCCTTAGCTCCAAAATACAATAGAAAATCCTGAAATTAACATTCATTCCATTAGGCATCTTTTTCTTTCACAAATCATCTAAAAATTCAACAATAAAGCACAATTTCATTACTCTAGATAGGGTATTTTGCGACTTATCATGGGGCAACCTTGAACTACCCTACTTACGACAAGGAGTTATATGCATTGGTTCGAGCCCTGGAGACTTGGCAACACTACCTTTAGCCAAAAGAGTTCGTGATCCACACTAATCATGAATCCTTGAAGTACTTGAAGGGGCAACACAAGCTGAATAAAAAGGCATGCTCATTGGGTGGAGTTCATCGAAACATTTCCATATGTCATCCACTACAAGCAAGGTAAAGAGAATGTCATTGCTGATGCACTTTCTAGAAGGTATACTCTTATCTCTACTCTTAGTTCTAGACTGCTTGGTTTTGAGCACATTAAGGAGTTATATGCTGCTGATCGAGATTTTTGTGAGGAGTATGTGCAATGTGTGAAGAGTGGGCATGGAAAATTTTATAAACATGAAGGATTCTTGTTTAAGGAGAGTAAACTATATATTCCACTTTGTTCTTTGAGAGAATTACTAGTGAGGGAGTCTCATGGAGGAGGTTTAATGGGACACTTTGGAGTAGCTAAAACCTTAGGGTATTGCAGGAACACTTCTATTGGCCTCACATGAAACGAGATGTTGAGAGGATTTGTGAGCAATGTGTCACATGTAAGCAAGCGAAATCTAGAGTCTAACCTCAAGGGCTTTACACCCCACTTCCCATTCCTCATGAGCTTCGGGTAGATATTTCCATGGATTTTGTGTTAGGATTACCCAGGTCTAGACATGGTCGGGATTCTATTTTTGTAATTGTGGATAGATTCTCTAAGATGGCACATTTCATTCCTTGTCACAAAACGGATGATGCTTGTAATATTGCTAATTTATTCTTTAGGGAAGTTGTGAGATTACATGGTATACCTAGAACCATCATATTAGATAGGGATGCTAAGTTCTTGAGCTACTTTTGGAAGACCTTGTGGGCTATGTTAGGAACTAAGTTATTGTTTTCTACTACTTGTCATCCACAGACTGATGGTTAAACTGAGGTAGTGATTCGAACTTTATCTACTTTGTTGAGGGCTGTAATTAAAAAGAATATTAAAAGCTAGGAGGATTGTTTGCCACATGTTGAATTTGCCTATAATCGTACAGTGCATTCTGCTACTAAATTTACTCATTTTGAGATTGTGTATGGTTTTAATCCACTAACTCCTTTGGATTTATCACCTTTGCCTATTTCTGAGTATGTTAATCTAGATGGCGAGAAGAAAGCTAAATTTGTTAAATAGATCCATGAGAAGGCAAGGCTGGACAATAAGCGACGAACAGAACTGTATGTGAAACAAGCCAACAAGGGTCGTCGACAAGCTGTTTTTGAACCTGGAGATTGGGTTTGGGTTCACATGCGTAAAGAGCGGTTTCCCTTGCAGCGTCGATCTAAACTACTTCCTAGAGGCAATGGACCATTTCAAATTCTTGAGCGCATCAATGATAATGCATACAAGATAGATTTGCCTGGTGAGTATCAAGTAAGTGCAACCTTTAATGTTACTAATCTGAGTCCTTTTGATGTAGGTGATGATTTGAGGACAAATCCTTTTCAAGTGGAGGGGAATTATGAGATCCATGATGAGAGCCAAGCCAGAAGAAGAAATGTAGATCCTCTTGAAGTGCCGCTTAGATCGATCACAAGAAGTCGAGCGAAACGACTCAAGGAAGCACTTAACGGGTTGATAAAGGATGTCCATGAAGCCGGAAAGGATTGGAGTAATCATGAAGTTGGAAAGGATTGGAACAACCATGGGAAGACCCTTGCTCTTGTACAAGTCACACCAGACACGGGATGAAGTGGGCGTGTACTTTCAAGGCACGGCTGTGTAGGAATCTCAAGATTGCACAGAATCATACACGGCCAGGCATACGGCTAAAAGGCACGGCCGTGTAAGGAGACAAGAATTTCCATAGAATCATACATGGCTAAAGTACACGGCCAAAGTACACGGCCGTATATCCCACGCCGGCCAACATGTCTTGTTTGTTATTTTTACGCACTTATTGAAGTGATGTCGTTTTGGACTTGTATTTTTACGAATTGTAACCCTAGTATAAAAGCTCCTAGGGTTTAGAATAGAGATAGGATACATCTTAGAACATTACAAACACTTTTGAGAGGCTCCTCTCTTGGTTCTTCAAGAACTAACTAGAACTTATCGGATTAATTTCCGTGGCGTTCATCCCGACTTATCAATCGGTCTTTCATCCCGATTGTAGCGTATTCACATTATACCAAGGTTCTTGTCTCGCTTATAGACAACGGGTAGCATTTTCCACTTTAGGTATTTGGCATCTTAGGTAACAAGTTCCGAGCGTATTGGTATTGGGTTTCATCACAGGTTAGCGTGGTTCGTATTAGTTAGGAATCCGATCAAACCGATCTCGCATCAGATTATCTTCTTCCAAAGAATTTATTATCTATACAGATCATGAATCCTTAAAACATTTCAAGGGTCAAAAAAATCTGTCAAAATGTTAAGCTAAATGGGTTGCGTTTCTAGATAGTTTTTCATATGTGATTAAGTATAAGAAGGGTAACATGAATATGGTAGCTGACGCCTTATCACGCAGGTATGTACTTATCACCTCTCTATAGTCGAAACTGCTTGGGTTTGAATTGCTAAAGGAATAATAGATGCATGATGAATATTTGAAAGTAGTGGTTGAGAAATGTTCTAGGGGAAAAATATTTGAAGGGTATTATATGATTGATGGTTTTTTGTATAAAGTTGAAAAATTTTGTATACCTTATGAATCTGTGAGAGAATTATTAGTAAGGGAAGCACATGCTGGAAGGTTATCTAGTCATTTTGGTGAAAAAAGGACTCTGGATTTGTTAAAAGAACATTTTTATTGGAGGGGCATGATAAAGGATGTTCATATGGTATTAGAATGGTGTGGGGTATGTAAAAGAGAGAAAGGAAAGAAAGGGGTTCAGGGTTAATATATGCCTTTGCCTATACTTACTCAACCTTTGACTAATATCAACATGGATTTTATTTTGGGTCTGCCTAAGACACAAAGGGAGAAGGATTCTATTATGATTGTTGTTAATCGATTCAGCAAAATGTACCATTTTGTGCCTTTCCACAAAACGGATGAAGCACTTTTTATAGCTAACCTTTTTATGCAAGAAATTATGGAACTACATGGTGTTCTGATAAGATCACATTATACTTATATTTTCTTTTGGACTTATATTAAATTTATTTCAATATTATAAGAAAATATAAAGAAATGATACTTAATGGTGTTTATTGTGAAAATACAGGTTTTGAGGACCCAAAAGTAAATTACAAGTTAATTGGAGGAGTTTTTTACAAAATTGAAGAAGCGAGCGGAGGATTGCACTAAAGGCCGCCAGCCTTGGGCCGGCTTACATTCAAGGCTGCCAGCTTTGAGCCGGCCTTGAGCCGGCCTATATTAAACCAGCCTTAAAAAAAAAACATTAAAGCCGTCGGCCTTAAAGCCGGCCTTCATTCAAGGCCGTCGGCCTTGAACCGGCCTTCATTACTCCCCGGCTATCCATTGCGAAAATCTCTCGAAAATCATATCTTAATTAATTTGCTGACTCAAATCCTCATCAGATCAACCTTATCCCCCTCCTCTTTGGATCTATAAATAGGCCCCTTGTATGAACCTTGGAAGCATCCTTTTTGTTTTAGAATCCCTTTTGCTTAGCATCTTTTGTTTAGCATCCATTGTTCTTCTTCTTTGTTTTAGCATCATTTGTCTTTCTTTTGAATCATTAAAATTCCCTTAGGTACTTTAGATTTTTCCAAAGTTTAGTTTGAAGAAAGAATGTCATTTTGCTGAAGTTTTCTTTCCATTGAAGAATTCAAGGAATCATTTTGGAAGATTGAAGTTCTTAAAGATTATAGCAATTGTTTCATTTACTTGATTTTCTTTTATGCCATTTATTAGTTTATTCTTGTTGTTTAATATGAATTCCATTACATCTATTTATTTCAATTGTTTTTATGCAATTCATACCATAATGTTCTAAATCATCCTTATGGGAAACAAGATGAAGCCATAATTCGAACTAAAATGATCATTGTATTCATGTTATAGGACATATAGATATGCGGAATTTTCATATAAGAAGTCCTGCTATGAATTGTATTTTGTAAGTGAAATCAATGCATAGAAATGTAAATCACTCGAAAGAGAAATTTAGGTTTTATCAAGAATTCCTAAGTAAGATTTAATAATTCATGCAGAAGCAGCGTTATTGAATTTTATTAGAAATTGACCTAAGTGTTTCATGCAATATTTTTATTAAATTTTTCACTAAGGGATTAGGAGAAATTATTTTGAAGATATTAGGCAATCATATAATTAGGAAATTTATGATTGTGAATTAGAATCCTCATTTGATTTGAATTAGCGGGAGCTATTAAATTAAATTGGGGTAATGTTACTTTAAAACTTGATAAAGGATTAAGGTTTTGTTTCTTGTGAAAATCCATATAACTATGAGTTATTATAACATGAATGCAATATGATTAGTAGAATTAGGGTGGATTCTATTTCCCACCATCAATTCATCATTTTTCAACCACAATTCTCTTTTTGAGCATTTAGTATAAATTCATTCAATTCTCATCAAACATCATTGCCTAAATAATATTAGAAATTGATATAGGTTTATTACTTAATCAATCTTCGTGGTTCGACACTCTTCTCTCACTATATTACTTGATCCGATCCGGTACACTTGCCGGTATTTATTCACGCTCATTTTATATCTCTTTTTGCGTGGATCAAGTTTTTGGCGCCGTTGCCGGGGCTTGATTAATATTAGACCATCTTCAGATTCTATTGTTAATTTAGGCATAATTATTTTGTTATTTAATTTTATTTAATTTTATTTTCTTTCATTGTGTGATCGTTTCCTGTTCTCTTTGAGATTCTTTTTATGCGCAAGAGTAAAAGTGCTGAACTTCTACTAATTAATTTTGAGATAGAACGCACCTTGCGACAACGTAGAAGAGGGCAGAGAAGAAAGGAAGAAGAGAACATGGCAGATGAGAACAACAATCGGGTTCAGGGTGTTGGTAGAGCACTTCGGGAATACACGATACCTGTTGTTTCAGGTCCTGCAATAAGAAGACCGACAATTCAGGCTAACAATTTCGAGTTAAAACCAGCACTCGTTCAAATGGTTCAATCAAATCAA
Organism: Laguncularia racemosa; assembly: GCA_037954665.1. Classification (NCBI taxonomy): domain Eukaryota; kingdom Viridiplantae; phylum Streptophyta; class Magnoliopsida; order Myrtales; family Combretaceae; genus Laguncularia; species Laguncularia racemosa. Next base: position 386 of record JBBMOL010002487.1, on the reverse strand, counting down.
TTTGGAGGATATCCAAATGAGAGTCCTGATGAGCATATTGCAGTATTTCTTCAATATTGTAATACAGTGAAAATGAATAATGTATCTGATGATGTAATTAGGTTACAACTTTTTCCGTTTTCACTTAGAGAAAAAGCTAGGGCTTGGTACAATTCATTGCCACAAGACTCTGTAACCACTTGGGTAGATCTTTCATCTAAATTTTTAAGGAGATTTTTTCCACCAGCTAGAACTGCTAGGTTAAGAAATGACATCACAAACTTTAGTAAGTTTAGTGGTGAATCATTGTATGAAGCATGGGAAAGATTCAAGGAGGCAATTAGAAAACGCCCCCATCATGGATTACCAGATAATCTCCTTATTGAGATATTCTATCTCAGTTTAGA
>JBBMOL010002486.1:0-23968 GCA_037954665.1 Laguncularia racemosa | reverse complement strand
GTTTGTTTAATTACATTGAATTTTGTCCAAAGTTTTTTTGTCACAGGAAACCAATTGGGTTAAAGTAGTAACATTAAATTACAAGTATAAATTACAAATAAAAATGTTTGGGAATATGAAAAAAAAGTTGTTAATTTATGATAGATTTTCAATTGTTTTGATGCAATTGCTTGAGGAAAAGCAAGATTTTAAATGGGGGAATTTTGATGAGCCATTTTATACCAATCTTTATAGTATAAATTGTGTTAAATTATTTGATTTTATAGAAATCAAAAGGAAAATGGTACTTTAATTCTTCATCGTGTAAATCTTTAAATGGAGTCAAGGATGCTTTTAAAAGGTTTTTAGAGAAGTCATCTACAACTTGGATCAAAAAAGAAATTACACCACGGAGGAAAGCCGGTTTGGGCCGGGCCCAAGGTTAAAACCCGTGTTACACACTGGACAAAAGGCGAAAATAGGTTTTGAACAGAGAGAGACAGATTGGGCACGGCCGGGGTGGAACCCGGGGATAAACCGTGTTTAAAAGCCGTGGTGGAAGATAGATTGCCAAGGAAAGAAATGTGGAACATAAACCAAATAAGACATGGTTTAAAATCTAGCCGGGGTGTAACCGTGCTACACACTGGAAGGGAGAAGACTTGAATTTTTGCAACGAAAGGCACGCTTGAAATCGGGCCATGTGTAAAACCGTGGTTCACACTGGGCAGGTTGAAGACTTGAAAATAGCACAGAGGATGGCACGGCTTAACCCCCCCGTTGGGGGGGTGCCGGGCGGGGCGTATTTCACTCTCAAAATTACTTGAAAAAGGAAAGATTTTTTCGTATCTTCTAGAAAAAAGTCACATGCTATCCTCATTGGGCCTCTAATACCTGTAATGGATCTTGAGTCTTGGGTTTTATGTCTTTTGAGTGCTAGATGATCCTCATCACTTTACATGTTATTTTGGGGTATATTTGCTTAGAGAATAATTTGGAAAAGTAACCCCCAATTTAGGATCAAAAAATTAAGATCCCCTTCTAATGTGCTTGATGTTGGAGTTTTAGAAAAATTTTGAGAGACCGAATTCGGATTAAGGAAATTTGGATGCCTAATTAGAGACCAAATGATTTTATTTTTGATGTTTTTATCCCTCTTTAAGTAAAAAAAAATTTTGGATGAAAATGGGACCTTTTTTGTGAGGAATTGGGAAATAAATGGTAAGTTTATTCAAAAAAATTTAACTAAAAAAAATTTTTCCCATAAACAAAATGAACAGCTCATGACATTCTTGTAAAAAGGGGTATCAGCATCATGTGGGGGTAGGGAAAGGCCCTTTTGGATTTTTTCCATGGATCCATGTTTTAAACCTTTGGGAAACCAAGGGGAAACCAAGAAATGCACCCTCAAATTTCAAATGGTTTCTTCCCAAAGATTGATTGTTAAGGGTATTGCCCTGTAGTTTTTCAAAATGTACCCCCCATGCGATTTTTTCGTATATTGTATTTTAACTCTTTGAAGTATATTCAAAAATATATATAGCTTCTAATTATCTCAAAAGATAGCCTGGGGTCACTGGAGCTTGAGTAACATGTAGTTTGATTTTTAAACCCCAGGTAATGGAGGGCATAAATTCGTGCTGATGCATTGTTTAGTAAACTGTTATATTTTGCATTATGTTTTTTTATGCTTAGCTTTTCTTGAATTAATTAAAATTACTTGAACTTTGCCTTTGTTCAATAAAAAGATATAACTCTAAGTTTAAAAAGTTAATCCCCAAAAATTTTCCTTTGTTGAAACCCCATTTGGCTAGTACCTAGTAGATAAATCCCAAAATTTAGTGAGGAAGCAAGGGGTGGGGAAAGTTTTGGGTGGAGATCACTTTTGTTTTCTATTTAATTCTTATTTTAATTTTAAAAAAACTTGCCTAAAAAAAAATTTATTTTAAAGATTTTTGAGCTTTGAAACTGTAATTACTTGTAGATTAAAAAATTTTCCCACACTCTAAATTATTATTACCCTTGGGGTTTTGTATAGCATTAATGAAAACTACACTCTTAAAGCCTGGGGATAACATTTTGGGGTGTATCAGAGTGAATGAAATTTAAATTTGAACTTAAAACAAGAAAACCAATAAGGAAAAGGTAAAGAGGGGGTAAAATTTGGGATAAGACAAATACAAATATATGTTTTCTTATTTAAAATTATCACATTATTCTAAAATACTATTTCCATAATAGATTAACCTAGCAGAGGCCTTAGTTTGGGGGGATACCCTTTTTCGACTTCAAGGGGGTGAGATTTAGTCATTACAAATGCAATTGAGATTACTTTATGGGATTTAGACTTTTAGAAAACGGGGTTTTCTCTACTACCTACCTTGAGTGGTGGGAGGTTGGGACTGGGCAATTCCAAATTGCTATTCATACAATGAGAAAATCAGAGGGGGTGTCTATTTTGGGAATAAAGATGATTTACATTTTGGGAGGGATTGAGAGTTGGGTTTAAAGTGGATTAGCGAGGGGAACCCTCATAGTGCCCAAATACCAAAGCATTTTTTCCAATTTTGCTATGGGGACTTTGGGGGAGGATGGGGCATTTGTAGAGATAAGTGAGACGCCCATTAAAGGGTTAGAGAGGGAGGCATAATGGATACCCTTTTATTTTTTTTACCCAAAGGGAAAGGTCGATGTTCCCACCTCTCTTAGGGATAGGGAAAGGGCAAAATGGATCCAATAGATGAGGTTAGGAGGAGATAGTCTTTATGGGGAAGAAAAAGGAGGATGTGCCCCAGTAGAGAGTGAATGAGGTGGGCATGAGATAGTAGTAGTAGAGTTGAGAAGGGATCACTTAGTTTCCTTTGTTATGGGGCGGGAAAATTTTAAAACAATCCAGTATTTCCCCCTAGACTGAACATGGTTCAAGACTAGGGTGGATATCGAGAGCATTTGGAAATCCCCTAAAATTTTTTGGGACATGCAGTGATCCCTATGAGGGGAGAAAAGATAGTGCAAAAATTTCCCAGCCTGCAAACTTGATTTGACCAAAAGGGGCCCTATTGTGTTAGCGGGGGCGACCCAAATGATAAATTTAGATAAGTTGTTTATCGAGTAACCCTATGGACCATTTGCATTCAATGAGCTAGGCTGAAACACTAAATGTTGTTTGAGCTCTCAAAGAACGTATGGGACGCCCTCTAGTGTGGATTTGACAAAACATTTTTTCAATAAAGTGGGAGAAAAAGCGAGATATTTTTTTCCTTGGGGAGTACTCATTTTCAAGTTAGAGGATACTAAGCCCATTATTTTTTGGGGTGACATCTTATTTTTTACTAATAATTCCCCAACTTTTGTGACATGTCTGTTGTGGGGGGTGTGTATTTAAATATATATATGCTGATGTTTTTTTTGAAAATGCAGCAGAATTTTTTATTATGATCAAAAAAATGCTCTAGATTTTTTTTCCAGGGTCTAAATGATCATTTTGATTTAGGAATTTGATATGTAATGAAAATTTGTAATATTGATGTATTTGAAGCGAGTGGAGACTCACTTGAAGGACCACCTTTAAGTGCAATGGCATGCTCCCAAAAAAAAAAGAAAACAGATGTATTATTTTTGTTAAATTTTATGTAGCTTATTTCTTTTTTTGTTGCCCAAATTTTTTGTAAAAAGAAATTAGAAGTGCAAGGAAAAAAAAACTTATGTTATGATAAAAGGAAAAAATGTGTAAAGAATGTAAAAATTGGGGATTATAAACGTTGCATTGGAGCTAACCTAAAAAATTTTTTGCAAAAACATGGTTCTATAGACAATCCATAGAGATAATTGCAAGAAATGAAATGGGGGCCCAACTAAACCCCTAACAAAAATGGTCCTTGCTGCCATTGAAAAGAAAAAAAAGTGTCCCAATTTTATTTTGGAAAAAGGGAACCACCACCCCCGACACCTCCCCATACCACCAATGGGTTGGGAAAAGGCCCCACTGCCACTACCACCACGCTAACAATGGTAGAGTGGCTTGGGTTGCACCAAAAGGCTTCGATATCAAAGAATATGTTGTTTGACTTTATAGGTGCAACAAAATTTTGAGGGGAATATTGGTGCCCAGAAGAAATTAAGGGTTGGATATTCATATTAAAAGTCATTTTAGGTTTTTTATGTGCCACTACACCAAAAAAGGAAATTTTGGCACTTATTTGGGGGAGGGTTTAAAAAGGGCCAAAATTGGTGGTTCAAAAGCAAACCTTCTACCTTTAATAAAATTGGGAGATTCAAATGGGGAAATTTTTTGTAGCAAAACTTCCTAAAAGGGATCTACATGTAAAATTTTTTACCCTCTGCAAGTGGGACAAAAATTGGTCAGTCGAAGCTGGTTCAATAAATTTTTAAATTTGCCCCCCTTTAAATATATGGCGATAGGTTAAAAATGAAAGTTTTTACTAAGGGCAAGACCCCAAGTTGAGGAGGATGCTCACTAAATTTTGAGGTACGAACTTTCAATGAGATGAGGGGAAAAAGAAAGAGTGCTGAGATTGTAAGAAGAAAGAGGCGGATCCTTCAAAATAAAGTGAAAGTTTTGGGAAAAAGGCCCTTTAGGGGGGCGGACATGTGGGGGGAATAAAGGTTTTCAGCTCTAGTTTTTTCAGTAGGGTAAAGCTAGGAAATAACCCCTTTTGTCATGTGTTAGAAGTGTAAGGGCAAACATTTCCCCAAGTTGCTTTATTGTGGACAAACATTTTGTTGTGGAAAGGGATAGACATAGTTGCTAAGAAAAACACAACAACTGTTTCTACTATAAAAAGGTTAGGCATTTGGCTATAAAAAACCCGAGGAGTAAAAGTCGCTATATAGCACAAGCCACTTGTTCCAAGAGGGGCCCAAAACTAAGCAAAAATGGCAAGGCTAAGGTAATATGGTTCCCGCCCAAACCCTTCAAAGGTGCCACATGATATTTAATCTTGGGAGCTTAGGATGGCGATATTTTGAAGAGCAGAGTTTACAACATTAGATTTGTGAATTAGTTAAAAGACCTAATTGGGGGAAGTACTTAAAATTTAAGTTCTATTCCCATTTATTTGATAGCTAAACATTAAGAACATGAAAAAAAATTAAAAATTTTTTAGGAAAAAAATCTAACCTTAGTGGCATATAAAAAGAAATTTTAAAACCCAAACTACAATTTAAAATTCTAACTCAAGACACATTACCATCGTAGTCAAACCCGCTTTTACACTCTTGACACAAGAAACTCACTCTTTTCATTCTAAAGTAGCCAAACAAACGAAATTGCCCCAAAAATAATACGGGTTTAAGTTTGGAGTGGTACACCCACAGAAGTGTTGTTATCATAAAAAGAGATCAAAAGCCCAAAGGGACATACAAAGATAAAAGACTAGTGCAATCTATCATGTAGACATAATAAAGTATGATCCCCTTTTGGGGGAATGAACTTGTCAAATAAAGAACCAAGTAAAGTGTCAAAAGAAGAAAGAACATTTGAAAAACTTGACAAATAAAAAGCAAATTCTCGAAAGTCTATTTTTGCAAGATCTATGGGGTTAAGCTTTGAATGATAACATACCATAGAGAAATTTTTTAAGAAAGGAGCTTAATAAAACAATCAAAGTTGAAATTGGAAAACCCAATTTTTGAGGAATTTCGTGACAGGGAACAATTCCCCAAAACCAAACACAGGGCCCAAGCTAAGGCTACAAAACCTAGTTTTTAGAATCCTTCTGAGTAACCTAAACCCGAGGATCTAAATTAATTTACCATTTCATCTTAATTTTTGTGGATTCCAACAGGTTATTTATGATTCATAAGATGCCAAATTTTCCTACATTTTGAGTGAGTTAGGAACCTACGGACTCATATTAGTGACCTTAAAAAACCCGACATGTTTAAACTATTTTTTTTTGTTTGTTATTTCTTTAAACCATTTATTTTGTAACTTTTTGGGACTTTTATTTTGGGTTTTTTTTGTGTTTTGGACCCAATCCCTTTAGGGGGTTTGTTTTAATTTTTTTGTCATTTTAACCCTAAAGGGATAAATATAATACTTGCTTAAGTAGGGTTTAAGGAAAGGAGAGAATACATATTTTGCTACAAATTTCGGGAAAATGAGTTTTCATGCTAAATTTTCATAAGGATTTTTATCAATTTCTTCTGGGAATTGTGGCGAGTTGCAACCTAGAAATTGTGAGTAATATAAATCCTAAGTTGTTTTTCCTTTTAAAAATAGTGTGTAATATCTAGTGTGTTAGGGTTTGGTTTTTTTTAGTTCTTGGTTTTATTTTTCACTTAAATTGTGGTTCGTTTCCATCATTATTTTGTTTAAAATTTTGTATTGTATCCATATATTATCTTAAATTTGCCATTCTTCATTTGCATGGAATTTCCCTTTTGTTGAAAGAATTTCACCCCAAATCTTAGTGTTTTTGGTGATTGGTTTTGCATTTGATTTTGTGTTGGGTGCTTAACCCAAATTAAGCACATTTTTTTGGGGTTTTGAGATTAATTGACAAAAAATTTGGGTTATAAAGGGATTAGGGTTCACGCCAAAGCTAATTCTGATGGATTTTTTCCTTGAAGTTATTTCAATTATTTTATTTCAATGCTTTTTCAAATTTAAGCATATAATTTTTGGGATGAGCAATTGTTCCCTGCAAATTAGGGGCACTGGAAAATTTAGTCTTCACGCTATTTTGAGATTTGTGGACTTGTTTGATTGAAATTGTGTAATTGGCTTTCAATTTGGTTTTGTGTGCTTATATTTGGTTTTTAAGACATATAATTTTGGGACAGAGCTCAAATGAGTGGAGGGTTTGAGTGTTATGATTTCAGAAAATTTGGGTTCTTGAGTTACAATTGATTGAAATTGAAAAGTGAAAATTAAGTTGTTTGATTTTTTTTTTGAAGTTCGTAATTTTCTTGCTTGAGGAGTTGAAATTGCTGCTTGTGAAGTTTAAATTTTAGGTCTTTTTGACTTTCCCTTTTTATTGATAATTTTCAGAAAAAGAAGGGAGTGAAAAATATTTTTTTAATTCGAAAATTTGAATTAAAGTTGTCTTTGGTTTTTTTAGTGAAAGGTTGTGTGTGTGTGGCGTTGTATTTGGGGGTTTTTGGTAAAGGGGGTTGTAAGTGGCATGGGGGGGTGGGGGGAGTTTTTACACCATGGGGAAGGGAAGAGTGCAATGTGAAATTGTACATTTTTGTTATTGAGTTACTGCACATTGTGATTTTTTTGTGAAACCGTGACAAGAAATAAAGGTTTGAGTAGTAAAATTTGAATTAAAAAAAAAACAATAAAAATGTGAAAGTAATTGAACTCATTACTTTTAAAACTTTTGGTTTTTTTAATCTTTAAATACTTGGAAGTGATTGTGTTATTATTTTTTGCCCTTTAAATTTTTGCTTGAAAGTGGAGTGTAGGGAAAATTTTTGTGTGTTGGAATTTAAAAAAAATGTTAAATGAAATGGTTTTTTTCTAAAGATTCGCCCGACATTGATACTTTTACTACTAAAGGGGATGAGCAAAAGGGAAAAAATTTTTCCCAAATTCTTGTAGAGTACAAGGTAAATATGGTTCAATATAGTTGATGGTGGTAGTTGTATAATTTTGGGGCACATTGTTAATATCAAAAAAAAAACTGGGTACTATCCACATCCAACCTTATAAATTACATTGGCTAAGTGATTTAAAGGAATTTCACTGCCTAAAGACTAAGGTCCTTTTATTTTAGGATAATCGCAAAATCCCCTTTTAAGTAATGAAAAAGTGCTTTATTGTTGATTTTTTTGATGATTTGTTGAAAAAAAGGGTGCTTAATGGGTGAATGTTAATTTTGGATCTTTTTAAATATTTTGGAGTAAGGGGAAAGGGGTTTTTAAGAGTGGATCAAGTTTGGAAGGAATTTGGAAATTACATGTAAGGAAAGAATTGGACAGTACACAAGCAAAAAAACAGCCATGTACTTTGCTTGTGTATATTGAAGCGGATGTCTGGAAATTACATGACCCAAAGTACAGCCTATGTTTTTGCTTGTGTTTTAAAGTTTTGCTTCTTTCAATGATGTTTCAAAAAACCGACCATGTACACTTCCCATGTACTTGTCGTTTTTATATTCACATAAGGACATTGGAAGCAAGCAGGGTACACAAACGGTCATACTCGTTATCCACTGGTATTTTATCCAACCAGGGTACTGTAAAATAACCGTTAGTTTGCCCTAGAACCCGGAGTTTACAAATTTTTTTATTGGCTTAACTCTCTAACAGCAAAGGAAAAAAAGTTTTGGGCGTTCCAAGGAGATTGAAGCCCCCCGAAGAAGAAGATTCTATTTTTGGGGGTTATGACTATAAATTTTTTATTTATTTTCCCAGTAATTGCAATTTTTTGTCCAAATTTGGAGGAGTAGACCCAAAAACTGATTTTTTTGAAATTCTCTGTATGTGATGAAGATTTGGTTTTTAAATGCGAAGTTGTTGGCTTTCTTATGATAATTGCTCCCCTTTAAAAAATTTGTTTTTAGATTCATAGATCCAAATATAATTTATGCATGATACATTTTAGTTAATTTGAGAATTGCTCTTATGATTAGATTTAATGCTTTTAATGGATTTGATTGTTCTTTTTAGAGGGGAAAACCAAAGTCTTCTGTTTACTCAATTTTTTTGATGCGAATTCATGGCTTTATGCAATTCTGGTGCTATTAACAAAGGAGGACCCTATTTGAAAAACCCTGGATTAGATAGGTTAATATATTTGAAAAAAGTATTTAAATTGACTAGAGAATTGACGTAAAAAAGTAAATTACGCCAATCTTCATAATCTAATGTTACATGTAGAAAAGGGGTTTAAATAAGATTGGTTGTTTTTAAATTTGATAAATCTTCAGCCCTTTGTTTTTTTAGTGATTATTTTTTTTAAGATTGGTAATTAAGTTAAAACCAACATTTTTAAGCGGCGGTTGATAATAGGAAGGGTTGTATGATTTGGGTGTATCTCTGAGGGATGCCCTTGTCTTACTCGCTATTTTACGCTATGTAGGTGCACTTGCCTTTGCTTCGTAGAAAGATTAAAAATAAAACAAATGAAAACTCGTTTGGCAACGATCAATTTTTTTGGAGCCCTGCCGGGGATACGCTAATATTAGAAACATTTTATTATTAATTTAACCAATTTTATTCTTTTTTTTTCTTTTTTTCCTTTCTTCTTGAAATTTTGGGAGCTCAAATTGTTTTGTATTAGTTTCAGTGCATGACCAGAATCGCTCCAAGGAACTTGCTTTTTTTTTAACCCTGAGTAGAGAAAAAATTATTCGTCTTAAAAAAAAAAAGCAACACTCGATGAGCAACATCATTTGGTTTTCAGGAGAATATGAAGGAAAAAAGGGCTGTCAAGTCAAAAATCGTGCTAAAGAGGAATAGGAAATTTTGTTGTGGACCCCCTGAATCATCAATGGTTAATAAGAGATGGCCGAGTTAATACCACCTGAACCAATTCAATTTTCCCAGGCCAAAATGATAGGTTTTGCTCTAGCATATCCGTCCCCGAGGGTGGCAAATAATTTTGAACTTAACCCTGCGTGTTTCAGATGGTGCAGCAAATACTAAATTTGAGGTTTTACAAGGTAAGATCCAAATGCGCTATCAAACTTTCGGGAGATAGCGTTACCTTAAAATTTTAAAGGAGTTGTGTGAGCGACCGCCTAGGCCTTCCCTTTCTTTTGAAAGGCAAGGTAAGAGTGGCTAAATTCTTTCCCAAAGGACCCCATTACTACTGGTTAAGGTCTGATTAAAAATTTTTGTGGACAAATTCTTCCCCCCTTAAAAACCGCAAAACTTCGAGTTGAGATTCAATTTATCATCAGTTGACATGGAGACGTTGTATGAAACTTGGGGAGATTAAAGGATCAATGCAAAAAGCCCAACCAGGGGTTCCTAGAGGGGCTTCAAGTTTAGTATTTTATAAGGGGTTTGAACTATCAAACGAGACAAACATGATGCTGCAGCTGGTGCAAATTGAACCATAAAATCCTGAAGAAATTTGTCTTTTGAAGACATGGCGCAATAATTATGTGGCACATGGGATGGGGAGAGAAAAAGGTGGCAGGGATTCTTGAAAAGGATTGGGTTTCTTCTTCATGTCCAAAGTGAGGCTTTATCTAGAAGATCGTCGAGTTGGCTGTCTACCACATCAGCTGGCTATTGTGGAACCCCCGGGGTGAGGAAGGCAAACAAAACAGTGGATTTTTTGGGAAACCAATTTGGCCCCCCAAAAAAATCCCTATAGTAAAACTTATAACTCGGTGGAGGGAAAACCCTAAATGTTTTTGGGGTAAAAAATATAATATTCGAAGGGGAATCGAACCTCCACCAGGTTTTCAGGGCACTAGTAGAGTTTCCCAAAACCCCCACTTGAAGTCTCCCCACAAAAATTTATTAAGGATTAAAGATAGACAAAAGTCCTTAGATTTGATTCTAAAAAATCAAGACTCACCCAAGGGAAACATGAGGGATCAATACCAAACTTGAAAACCAGGGCGGGCAGATAGCTAAGCTTCTATCAGAGAGTTCAGGTTCAATTTCCGGAAACACGGAAATCAACCCTGGAGAAAAAGTTTAAAACTATACTTATGAAATGGTAAAAACTACAAACCCAAAAAGGGTTTAAGAAAAAGAGAGTCGGGTGACTGAACCCGCAAACAAACAAGTGTTCTCAAGAAGGGGAAAGCATTTAGAAAAAACACCTAAAGGAATCATCACCCCCATTAATCCCCGAATACAAGCCCCAAAGTTCCTTCCCAGCCGACTCAAGAAGAAGGACAAATGAGCATTTGGAGATTTTAAAGATATTTAAGCAATTGCATATCAACCTTCCCCTGGTTGAGGCATTTCACAAATGCCACGATAGCAAAATTTTTTAAAGAGTTGCTATCGAACAAAAAGGGAAACTTGAAGATTCTCCACTGTAAAATTTTGGAGGAGAAAGCTCTACGGGAATTCAAAACAAAAATCCCAAAGAATTAAAAAATCCTGGGAGCTTTTTTTTTCCTTTGCCCCATAGGGGTTTATTTAAGAACGGGGATTGGCTGTTTGGGAGCCAGCATTAATTTGATGCCAACAAGTGTTCCGAAATTGGGGATTGGGAGCCGAAACTGACCAAAATGAGTCTTTATTAGCCGATCGATCATCAAATTCCCGGAGGGGTAGTTGAAGAGTATTAGTGAAGGTGAGGACTCATCTTCTTAGGGATTTTGTCATCCTTGACATGGAAGCAGAGTGGGGGGTCCCTCTTTTTTTTGGGGAGGCCATTTTTTTGGGTACTGTAGAGCCTAATTGATGTTGGGGACGGGAAGTTAGTGTTGGAAAGGGAAATGAAGGGTCATAGTGAAAATGCCGACGTCCTTGACAAGCCTACCATGATGATACATGCTATGCAAACGACTACCTTGACTTTAGTTTTTTGGATTCATTGCAAGACCTGTTTTTTGATATGCTTGGAATTGTGTTTTTATGAATGGGGGAAAAAGCAACCTGAAAATATGGGGTTAGGCAGTTTTTCAATAGCTTAAAAATAATCCCCGATTGAAGAAGAAAGAAACTTTGAAGGATGAAAAGTCCCCATTTAGAGTCGAAACCTTCAATGGGAACCACCTGAGTAGAATTGAAAAACGCCCAAATACCTTTAATATGCATTTTTTGAAGAAGACTAAACTTCCCCATAATTTCATTCAAAAATTTTGGATCGAGACGCAGGAAAGGTTTTGATGTCCTGGGGCCCCCAAAAAAGCAATTGCTGAAAAATTTGCAGTATAAAGGGGATTAGCCCATCGTTTTTACACACAAAATTCTTAAAAAGTTGTGTCACCCAGTGGTACAACCGTAGCGCCAAATTAACCCAAAATATGGAGTTTTGAAAAAAAGGAAGTCTCAATTGCTTGATACAAGAATGATCTCCCCGATGATAAGTACATTATATTAATTTTCTTTTGGACTTATATTAAATTTATTTTAATATTATAAAAAAATAAAAGAAATGATACAAAGGGGGATTTATTTGAAAATACAGGTTTTGAGGCCCCAAAAGTAAATTACAATTTAAATTTGGGGGTTTTTTTCACAAAATTGAAGAAGTGAGCGAAGGATTCCCTAAAGGCCCGCCTCCTTGGGCGGCCTACATTAAAAGGCCCGCCGGCCTTTAGCCGGCCTTTAAACCGGCCCAAAAAAGAAAAGCCCCCGGGCCCTTTAATCCGGCCCTTAAAGGCCCCCGGGCCCTTGAGCCGGCCTTCATTACCCCCGGGGAACCCATTGGGGAAATCTCCCCAAAAAATCGACCCAAATTAATTTGTGACTAAACCTCACAGATCAACCTTTATCTCCCCTCTTTGGATCTAAATAGACCCCTTGGGTAAACCCTTTGGAGGCACCCTTTTTTTTTGTCAAGCATCCTTTCTTTTGTTAGTTCTTTCTTTTTTTAAAGCATCCTTTCTTTGTTTAGAACCTTTTGTTTCTTTTTTTGTTTTGACATTTGTCTTTCTTTGAATCATTAAAATTTTCCCTTAGGTATTTTAGATTTTTCCCAAAAGTTTATTTTAAAGGGAAAAATGTTTTTTGTTGAATTTTGCTTTCAATTGAAAAATTCAAGGAGTCTTTTTTTAAAGATTAAAGCTTTTAAAGTTTATAACCATTGTTTCACTTACTTTATTTTTTTTATGCCATTTATTATTTGTTTAATATAAAATTCCTTCACCTTTTTTTTTAAATTGTTTTTATGCAACTTACTAAATTTCAAACACCTTGTGGGAAATTGGATAAAACTCTAAAGTTAAAAGGGAAAATTGTAGATTTATGTAATTAGGATTTTTAGGATTTTTCATGTTTGAAATTTTCTTTTTTTTAAATTATAATTCAGTCTTTATTATTTTGTTAAAAATCCTTTTGATACGGGAATTGTTAGGATTTTTAGGAATTCTTAATTAGATTGATTATCAATAGGGGAGTTGCGTAATTGGTTTAATTAGAGTTTATGGAGGGCGCAATGCAAGTTTCTTTTTAAATTAACCTAAGGGATTGGGGTTAATTGTTTAGGGCATTAGTTGTTTGTAGCATGGGAGGTGTAGAACATAATTTTGTTTCCCTTTGGGTTAATTGGAGACGCGGAAGCCGACTAATTGTTTTAAGGTCAACATCCCAAAAAAAGGATTTTCTAAACTATTGAAAAACCCTTAAAACCACATTTGACATAACTTGGTAAAATTTGATTAACAAATCTAGGGTAATTTTCTAATTTCCCTTGTTCATAATTGATAGTTTTCGTCATAAATTTTTCTTGTTGCTTTAATTTAAAATTTTTAGATTAGACTTTTCCCCCCCCCCCTTTTTAATCACCTAGATATTAAAAAATTTCCCATAGACTAGTACTCTATTGGTTCCTCGGGGGATGACAACCTTATTTTACCATTTTATTACTTGAAACGCCCAGTGATTGCTGAAAATTTACGCTCCCATTTTATATAATGTTCTGAGGATAAGTTTTTGGCGCCTTTGCCGGGGAACAATAGATATTGATTTCGTAATTCTGTTGGAATTTTGGGCAAAATTATTTTTTTTTAAATTTTTTCTTATCTTTGGGTTGTCGTTTTCCATTCTTTTTAAGGTTCTTTTTATGCGCAAGAGTAGAAGTGCTGAACTTTACCAATTTAATCTTGAAAAAAACGCAGCTTGCGCAACTTAGAAGAGAGAAGAAGAAGGAAGAAGGAACATGAGATGGAAAAAACAATCAATTCGGGGTTTTGGTAGAGCACTTCGAGAATACCGGTACCTGTTGTTTCGGGCCCCTGAAATTAGAAGCCCAACAATTGGGCTAATAATTTCGAGTTAAAACCCAGCACTCGTTCAAATGGTTCAATCAAATCAATTTGGAGGATATCCAAATGAAAGCCCTGATGGATATTGCAGTTTTTCTTCAATATTGTAATACATGGAAAATGAATAATGTACTGTGAAAAATTAGGTTTAAACTTTTTCCTTTTTCCCTTTAGAAAAAGCTAGGGCTTGGGTAAATTTTTGCCACAAGACTCGTAACCATTTGGGGTGATCTCTCACAAAAATTTTTAAGGATTTTTTTCCACCACTGAACTGCTGGGTTAAAAATGACATCAAAAACTTCAGTAATTTTAGTGGGAATCACTTTATGAAGCATGGGAAGATTCAAGGAGGCAATTAGAAATGCCCCCATCATGGATTACCAGTAATCTCCTTTTTGAGATATTCTTCTCATTTTAGATGAAATTGAGATCTTAGTAGTGCTGCTTCTGGTGGTGCATTAAGAGTAAGACTTTGTGAGGTATGCTTTGATAGATGAAAGGGCCTCTAGTGCACATAATTGGAAACATGAAAGAGGGTAAGTCTAGAGTGGTCTGTCAATGATATGGACACCTTAACAGTCGATTTTGTCTTACGCCCAGGTAAGTAAACCACCTTACACCTTCTTTAAATTTTAATAAAATTTTTGTTGTGATTTATGTCGGGCCCACACAATCTTGAGTGCCCATCGGAAATTTTCCCCTCCTCTCCATGGAGAGCAAGTAAATTTGTCAAAAATTTTCCCAAAGGGAAAATCAAGGACCCTATTAAACCCCTAAAATCAGGGTGCGAACCATCCAAATTTCTCATTTTAAAAACAACGCACTTAAACCCCCTGGATTTAAAAAGCAAGGTCCAAACATAATACTCCCCTCAACAATATCCTAATCTAATACCTCTTCTCACAAGGTCTCTAAAATGGAAGAACCATGATAATTATATCAAAAAGAGACAAAATGTTGCAAAATCAACAAGCCACCATTAGGAATCTTGAAAACATTAGTCAAATTTCTCAACAGTTAAGTAATAGACCAGGGGGTCTTTCCTAGAATACTGACAAAACCCTTTGGGTGTAAATGTATTTGTTAAAAGGGAAAGGGAATTGTTTGATAAGAAATTGAGAAGAGGAGGTTAACCGGGGGAAAGATAAAGGGAAAAAAGGAAAGGACCAAAGAAAAATTCACCAAAAGTGAAAGCATATGTTCCCCCTATTCCTTCCCAGGAAGGTAAAGCAAAAAAATTTGTTTCCCAAAATTTTGCTAAATTTTTAAAAGTTTTTAAAAAATTGCAAATTAACTTCCTTTTGAGAGGCACTTCAGCAAGCCATCTTGTAGGTTCATGAAGGATTTATCACAAAGAAGAGGGATTAAAGGGAAATGAACCAGTGTGCTTATGGAGAAGTTCTATGTCTTACAAAAGAATTATCCAATTTCCCAAGAAAAAAAAGAATAGGGAAGTTTTACATCCTGCATTTGGTAATTTAAAATTTTAAAAAAGTTTTAAAAGATTTGGGTGCAAGTAAAATTTTAAATTTTTTTTTGCCTCTGCTATTTTAAAAAAACTGGATTGGAGAATTAAGGAGACCACGTCCCTTACAACTTGCAGATAAAAATGTCAAGTCCAAAGGGTATAGTGGGAGAATGCCCTAGTAAAGGGGAAAAATTTCTCTTTCTATTGACTTTATAGTTTTGGGAAAAAGGGAAGAAGATAGAAGGTACCCATGATCTTGGGAAAGGGACCACCCGCCACATCAAGCTCTAATTGTTAGGAAAAAGGTAAGCTCACCCTTAGAGCACTAGGACCAGGGTAAAAATTTGATATGTGACCCTGTTTTTTGTCAAATGAGAAGAATTTTTAAATGCATATTGCTGAGGGTAAAATTTAAAAAAATGAAGGGGAGGAAGAGGGGCAAACCCACTTTTGAAGCTTCTTAAATGAGTAGTGTTTGGGGGGGGATAAGATGAGCAAAAAAAAAAGGTCGTGAAAAAGTACCCCAGACGAAAATTTTGTTGCTTTGAGAAGACAGACGACTATGAGAAGCTCCCAAAAATGCCGCACTAATCCCTATGCAGACACTTGAACCAAATGCTTTTCTAAAAATTTTTTTTGATTATAAGTGTTGAATTTAGGAAACCCAGGGCCTCACTTAAAATCAAGCGCCTATGACAAAGAATTGCAGCAGCGTTTCAAGGCCATTGGGATAAATATGGGGGAAACCCTGGGAGGGTAAAGGGCGACATCCAGCAGGTAATTTTTGAATTACCACAAAACATGGGGGAAGTTGAAAGAAGGGGCACCATCCCAGGAAGGAAGTTTGGAATCCTAATCTGTAAACGATGGGTTAAGGGTTGTTTAAAAACCTTGATGAAAAGTCCCCCTATAGTGGCTGATGACAAAAAAACAAGCGTTCTGGGAGGCAGCCCATCAAATAAGTATCTATATGTTTCGTTAAAAAAAAAAAAAAAAACTAATTAAAGGGGAAATAAAGCTGCCGGTGCATTCAAGACCTCCAAGGTTTACAAATTTTAGGAGGAATTTTTTTCCTGTAAAATTTTATATGGGGGAATCCCAGATTTCAATTTTTGCATTACTTGTTTCCTTTAAATTTTTTGTTTTATATTAGGAAAATGAGGACATTGTCCAATTTAAGTGTGGGGAAGGGTTTATAAATGTAAAAGTATAATGATTGCAACATCATGAGTTACAAATCCCATGCTTTATTTATGTCCTTTAAAATTTTTTCAATGAAATCCTAATTGAATTAGATTGGTCCCCTCTCCCCAAATTTTTGTGCTATTTTTACTAGAAAAAATTTTAAGGAAAAAACTCTAAGAAGGGGGTTTACCCATGTTTAGCCTTTGAATTTGAGTTGGTCCTTAAGTTGAAAAAACAAGAAATTTTACTTCAAGAAAAATTTGGTTTGGGATAAACTTAAATTTAAAATTTTCTTTGAAAATACCTTAAAAACCTATGAAAGAGGAAAAGAAATATTTTATTTGGATCCTTAAAAAAAAAAAAAAAAGAGCTTTATCCAAATAATCAGGAAAGGGAGTTAAGAGTATCCAATTTTAAAATGTTAGTGTGAGGAAGATTTCGTGGGGGCCCCTTTAAAACCTGGTCCTTAGGCGATGACCCAGGTGGGATCAATGAACTCACAAAACGAAAAGGGGCGGAAGGAAAAAATTTTAGTCCTTTAAATAAAAGTCGGGTTTGACAGGGGCAGCTTTGGCCCCTGGAAGGTGAAGCCCCCCGCTCCAATCGGGGCAAATAAAACAAAAAAAAAAAAAGGGGAGAAATTCTGGAAAAAATGGATCTATGCTTTCACCCCTTTTTTATCTTTTTTAGAAATAAAATTGGGGAGTGAATTTCTAAAAACCCAATAAAGTTTAAATGATGTTTTTCCTTATGGACTAAGTATTGTTTTCTATTGTTAAACACTGGGATTTTAAAAAGTTGTATTTAGATTAACTTTAAAATTTTAACTAGATATACTAGTTACAAAATTTCAGTTGGTCAGAAAATGGGCCCCAAAATTCAATATGGATTTCTCTGTTTAAATCAATTATTTTGCTTGGGACAAGCAAAAAGGGTTTAAGTGTGGGGGTGTTGATAAGTACATTATATTTATTTTTTTTTTGACTTTTATTAAAATTTTTTTTAAAATTTAAGAAAATATAAAGAAATGATATTAATGGTATTTATTGGAAAACAGGTTTTAGGACCCAAAAATAAAATTTCAGTTAAATTTGGGGAGTTTTTCACAAAATTGAAGAAGTGGCGAAGGATTTTCACGGGAAAGGGCCCCGTCCCTTTGGGCCCGGCCTTGAGCGGCCTTTAACCGGGCCCCAAAAAGAAGAAAAACCGCCCGGGCCTTTAACCGGCCCTTTAGCCGGGGCCCTTATTACTCCCGGCACCATTTCGGAATTTTCTCCAAAATCGTTCCTAATTAATTTGCTGACTCAAATCCTCATCAGATCAACCTTTCCCCCCCTCTTTTGTCTAAAATTGACCCTTGTGTGAACCCTTGGAGGCATCCTTTCTTTTTTCAAGCATCCCTTTCTTTTGTTAAACATCCCTTTCTTTTTTTAAGATTCCCTTTTTTTTGTTTAAATCCTTTCTTTTGTTAAGCATCCTTTTTTTTGTTTAGAACCTTTTTTTTTTTTCTTTGTTTTTTTGCATCATTGTCTTTTTTTGAATCATTAAATTTCCTTAGGTCTTTAATTTTTCCAAAGTTTAGTTTGAAGGGAAAAATGTTTTTGTTGAAGTTTGTTTCAATTGAAGAATTCAAGGGGTCATTTTTTAAAATTTTAAGCTCTTGAAAATTATAACCTTGTTTCACTTTCTTTTTTTTTTTATTCCATTTTTTAGTTTTTTAATATGAATCCATTGCACCTTTTATTTCAAATTTTTTTTATGCAACTCATATATAAGTTCAAAATCCTTGTGGGAAATTGGATGAAACTCTAGAAAAGTTAAAAAGGGTAATTGTGCCTGTTATGTAATTGGAAATTTTTAGGGTTATATGATTGCAATTCCTTTTATTTCAATTTAATCGTCTTTGATTTAATTGTTAGAAATCTTTTTATACGGGAATTTATTAGGGGTTTGTTAGGGAATTTTTAATTAGTTTTTATCAAACGGGAGTTGCGATAAATTGGTTTTTTAGATTTTTTGGAGGGCGCTGCAATGTTTTTTTTTAATTAAAAAACCCAAGGGATTAGGGGTTTAAATTTTTTAGGCTTAGTTTTTTGTGATCGGGGGGTGATGGGAAATAAAATTTTTATTCCCTTGGGGTTAAATTTGGGACGCGGAAGCCCAATAAATTTATTTAAAGGTCCAAAACCCTAAAAAGGATTTTCTAAAATCACTTTAATAACCCTTTAAAAACCCCTAGTTGAATAAATGGTAGCAATTTTATTAACAAATTAGGGGGAATTTATTTCCCTTGTTCATAATTGATAGATTCGTATAAAATTTTTTTGTTGCTTTTAAATTAAATATTTAGATTAGCTTTCAAAACCCCTTTTTTAAACCTAGATATTGATAAGAAATTTCCATAAATCTAGTACCAAATTTGGGTTCCCGAGGGTCGAAACCCTTTCTTTTACCACTTTTTTACTTGATACGACCCTGACTTTTGCAATTTACGCTCCCCTTTTATATATATGTTCTGGTGTATCCCCGATTCTGAAGCTCATGGGAGGCCCCATTCAAGTATTCCGAAAAAAAGCGGGTTTTTACAGTGGGACCGAATAAAAAAATGAACTATCCCAAAAAATTTTTTCATGGATGGAGAGTTTGTAAAGATTTTCCGCAAACTAAATGTGCAAATCGAAAAAGGGCATTTTCCTTCCATTTGTGGACCCAAATTTGAAAGGTTTTTCCGGGCATGCATTTTCTGTTTCCTGATGGGATGTCTAGATATTTTCAGATTCCCCATCGCACCCGAAAACTAGGAAAAACGACATTCACATGCCCTTTTGGGGCCTTCGCGTATCGACACAAGCCTTCAGATTATCAATGCTCCAGCTACTTTCAGCGACGCAGATGGCTATTTTAAGGGTATGGTAGGAGACAAGATGGAAATATCTGGATGTTTTTTTGTTTTTGAGAAATTTTTTGATGGGTCTACACCATTTGAGTTAGTGTTGCAAAGTTGTGAAGATACAACCCGGTCCTAAAATTTGGAGAAGTGTCATTTTTTTTGGAAAAAAAAAAGGGATTTTTTTGGGTTATAAAATCTCCCGGAAAGGCATTTTCAAGGGGGAATAGCCAAAGGTAAGATTACTTTGGGGGAAAAAATAGTTTTGGAAAAAAAGGGGACCCAAACCTCTTTATCTCCATTTGAGCTCCACTGATTTATTACGTAGCTAACGAGTTAAAAACAACGCTTCTTTGGGGGGGCAACCCCGTTGCTTAAGTAAGTTTTTTTCTTTACCTTTTCTTTCTTTTTTTATCACCCATGTTTTGGGGGTAAAATTTTCAGGACGCAAGTTTTTAAGAGGGGGTAACCAAGTTTAGATTTTAGAAAATCACCTTAAAAAGCTTTTTTAAACTTAATGTGGGGAAAAATTTAAGATGGGGGCCTTTTCAAGGGAATGCAAAATGAAGTGAGACAGGTATGTACTTTGATCTGCACAACGGGTACACTAGTGGTGTTCCCGGGTTTTTCACATGTAGAGGTACTAAATTTTACTTTGCAATCAAAAGAGGAATACGCATGGTGTGGCACCCCTGCATTCAAAAAAATGCCATTGTTTTACATATCAGAGATACACATAAGGTACACGCCGTGTACCTGGGGTGTACGACCCCAGAAGGCACAATTTGTACAGAACAAGGTCACCTCGTGTACCTAGTCGTGTATTACCCCCCAAACACCCCCCTTTATATACATGAACAAGGACACGCCCTGTACCGGTGTTATTTGCTACAGAATGCTCTCCCATGAACACGAACAAAGGGACCGTTGGTACCCGGTGTGTATTAAAACCCGCGAATGCTTCCCCTGAACCAAAAAAGGGAACGCTCGGACCTGGTCGTTATCTAACCACAGAATGGAACCCAAAATACCACCCAATACATGACCCTTACTTTCGTGTATCTAATTTTTTTGTCGTCTATAAAAGGTTCCTCACTCATCTGCCCTTTACACGACCCATTCTCCTTCGTGTATTTGACCCCCTCATCCCACTCTACTCCTCTTTACCGTGGTTTTTTTCTTCTACCCCCCAAAATTTCTTCCATTTTTAAGGACTAAAAGGGAAGTAAGTTTTCTTCTTCTTTTTCAATACTTATTGCAATCGATTGTTGCTCGGTTTTCTTTTACGACTACCCCTACATGCTTGCATCTTGATGAAGGTTGATGGTGATTTTGCAGTTTGGAAAAATCGATTTTTGAAGTTTTAGACATTTTTAATCACGTGAATGTTGTTTGTTTTGTCATGAGTGGCTGCCCAAAAAAAATGAATCGAATTGGGGTTTGAACTGAATTTTTGGGATTTGATTTTGGGGGGGTTTTTTAAAAAGTTTTGTGTTTTTTTTCCCAATCTTTTCTTAGAAACCAAGTTAGTGGCCCTTTTTTTTTATTCACTAAACTATCGCACCTGCTTCTTAGAATCAAAATTTCAAACTTATCGTTTAAGGTTTTTTTGGGGGGTTGTAGTTAATTTTTTGCCTTGAAGGAAGATTGATACATACTAAAGCCATAAAACCCGATTTTTGGGGTTCCCATGGTAATTTGTGCATGTATAAGATGGGTGAAAACAATCAAGTACACAATGTGATTTGGTTGTTATCTCAACTCGCTATTTTTCCTTATTTCAGAAACCCCCAAAGCAAGTCTTTTTTTTTCTTTGTGTAATTTAAACCCTAAAATATTTTGAGACCATTGTATTTTTGAAAGATAAAGACATTAGGGACAATGTCCAATCTAAGTGTGGGGAAGGGGGTACTAAAGAAAATTTTATAAGGGTTTGCTGAATTGATAAGTCATTCAAATTTTCCCCCTTTTTTTTTTTTTTTGCTTGATAATCGAATTTTGAAATCTGATTGCAAATTAGTAGTATATTACATTTAGGATGAATTCCCCTAAAAAAGTGTGTGCATTCACTTTGTCTTCTTTTGGGAAAATTGTACTTAGTCAAAAATTAGGGTAAATCGCTGTGAAACTCAAAAATCTTTGAGCCATTTAATTTTCATGAAAAAGGGAATGAAATGATTCTCTTTGGTGATCCTTCTTAGAAGATCTCTTTAAAGTAATAATTTAATGAAAGCATTTTATTGAAAAATAAAGGATTTGGTTTGTATGGGCAGGTTTTGGTTTTCCTCAGAAAAAGGAAGTTCGACTCCCCCTACTAACTAGTCAAAAAAATAAGTTTTTGGTAATAGAGGCGATGGGGGGCCTTTAAAACCTGATCACCTAAAGTGTCTGGCCTGGGATCGGGCCGAGGAAATTCCGTAACAAAATGAAAAAACCCAAAAAGGGAAAAGTTGAGAGGGTCCCGTAACTCGAGAATTAAGCCCTGGAATGCCCTCAATTGAGGGATAACGTTCGTTTAAATTAGGGGACGAGCCCAGGGTTTTTCGGCTGAAAACTCTTACATGGGGTTTCAAGATCCTAAACATTGAAACCAAAAAAAAAAAAAAAAAAGGGGGATGAAATAGTGAACTTACAAAAAATAAAATCTTTGAAGAGATCAACTAAAAAGGAGGAGGAAACCGGGGAAAAAAAAATGCAATGTACTTTTATTATTGATTTTTTTACTTAGAGAGATAATTTTAGAAGATTTGACTCTTTAGTGGGGATTGAAATGTCCACGTTTCCTTTTGCTCTAATTTTCTTGTTCTAATTTTTTCTTAAAGCCATTGTTTAAATGACAAGGGGAAAAATCGGGCTACTTGATTAATCCTAGAAATTTGATAAAGTATCTTTGTTATAATACTTTCACGGGCAAGGGGAGAAGCACACTCATTGTTTGAGGGATTGCATTGAGCTTCAAAAATTAAAATTTTAAATGTTAATGTGTGAGTGTATTTTTTGGTAACGATAATCATATTTAAAGAAAGTTTTATTAATGTTTTAATTTGCTTGGGAAAAGCAAAAATTTTAAATGTGGGGGGTTTGATAAGTCGCAAAATCCCTTTTAAAGTAAAGAAAATTTTTCTTTATTTTGAAATTTTTTGAGATTTGTTTAAGAAAAAGGGTGCTTAATGGAAAAGGGGGGGGGGGGGGGGGGGGGGGGGGGGGGGGGGGGGGGGGGGGGGGGGGTTTGGAAAAAAAAGGAATAAAAGCCCTTTATTTTTTGGTATATGAACGGATGTTGGAAGTGCCGAGCAAAGTACAGCCCCTTACTTTGCTTGTGTATCTAAGTTTTGCCCGTTCAAAGATGTTTTCAAATTTTTTCCGCCAATGACATCCCATGTTCTTCTGTGTATATTCACATAAAGGAATTGGAAGCAAAATGAAACACAACGAGAACACTACTGTGTATCCCCCTGTATTATTTAACCCGGGGACATGTAAAATAGCCCTTAGTTTTCCTAGAACCCGGGGTTTACGAATTTTTTATTGGCTTGACTCATAAATGCAAAGGAAAAAAGATTCTGTCGATTCCAAAGGGATTGAAAACCACGAGAAAAAAATTTACCTTTAAGGGGGTTGACTATGAATTTTATTTATTTTCCGTAATTGCAATTCTTTTGTCCAAATTTATGGAGGAGTGACCCTAAAACTAGATTTTATTTGAAACTTCTCTGTCTGGATCAAGATTTGGTTTTTTAATGCGAAATTGTTGGCTTTCTTTTGATTTAAAATTGCATGCCCCTTTAATTGTTTCTTAATTCATAATCGAAATATGAATTTTTGCATATATCAAATTTTGTTAATTTAGAAAAGTTTTTGATTTGATTTAATGCAATTAATGAGATTTGATTGTTCTTCTAGAGAAGGAAACAAGGTCTTTCTTTTTAATAATTATTTTGATGCGAATTCATGTGCTTTATGCAATTCTAGGTTTGTATTAAAATAAGGAGAGTCCTATTTGATAAACTAGGATTAATAGGTTAATTTAAAATTGAGAAAGTATTAAAATGACTAGAGAATTGACGTATAAAAGTAAATTACCCAATCTTTAAATCTAATGATTACAATAGGAAGGGGTAAAAAAAATCTAGGTTGCTTTTGTAACGAAAAAAATTCAGAACCATTGTTGTTGTGGGTTATTATTTTTAAGTTAGAGTAATTAAGTTTAACCAAATATTTAAGGGGGTTAGATAATAGGAATGGGTTAGTACAGTAGTTGGGTTCTCGGGGGGACGACCTTGTGCTTATTCGCTATAGTCGCTACGTAGGTGCACTTGCCTATTTTCGATAAGATTAAAAAACAAGAATTAATTTATTAAAATACTTTTTGGGAACGTTCAATAGGGGATAAATACTTGATGAAAATTTAATGGATATTTACCCTTTTGTGCGTCCTTATATTTTTTGGTAGGGCCCAAGTTAATGATAGGGGGTCTTACAATGGCTTCAAAATATTATGTTTTAGAAAAAGGGGAAAAAACATTATCCCAAAACCGATTCACCTTTAGAGGGTTTAAAAGGTTTAGCAAAAAA